>CABHPR010126290.1:10081-41122 GCA_902168415.1 Peromyscus melanophrys | reverse complement strand
TTTTTTTTTTTTTTTTTTTTTTTTGGTTTTTCGAGACAGGGTTTCTCTGTGTAGCTTTGCGCCTTTCCTGGAGCTCACTTGCTAGCCCAGGCTGGCATCGAACTCACAGAGATCCGCCTGGCTCTGCCTCCCAAGTGCTGGGATTAAAGGCGTGCACCACCAACGCCCGGCCTAAGAAACTTTTTAATTCATTTTACATATCAACCCCAGATCCCCCTCTCTTCCCTCCTTCCACTCCCCAGCCATACCTCCCCAGCCCAACCCCCATTACTTATGTTCTTAGTGGTAAGAAACACAGCACCTTTCCAGGGTTGCTTTGGAGAATGTGTGCATTAGTGTCCCCAGGTCATGGCCCCACAGACAGTTTCATTGCAGTCTCTGGAAATTCTCCTGTTTTATGAAGGAAGCCCATGAAAGTAAAGTAATTCACAAAGACAAGAAGTGTCAGAAACCATCTGGCCTCAAGTTTCCACCTCCATTGCTACTGTTTTTCTTCATTGTAAAAGTGTTTTCAATGAAATGATATACAAACACTTAAAATATATTTTTGATACTAATCACATAAACATCAATGTATCAAAGAACTTCTATTCTCCACCAGAAAATAAAGATTTACTCTCTTGAGAATATCAGAGGTGTCAGGATACTGTCATTTTATCCTACAAAGTGAATCCTGTTGAAAAATAAACAGGGTTGAGAATGAAGGGGAAGCTGTTAATGAACACATCTAAACAGCAGACTAATACACACATTTCAGATGTGCAGAAAGCATACACAGACACATGTCTACAGGAATTATTTTAAAGTGAATTATTTTAGAAAACAACTCCAAATTGACACCATGAGGCTTTTTTGAGAAGAAGAAACAAAAACAAACAAACAGACAAAAAACAAAAACAAAAACTAAGTTCCTCTGAGAAAAGAGAATGCTTTAAAAAAAAAAGGTTTGAGTTTGCTGCCTTTAATTGAAAGTGCACAAAATACTGATGTGAGATTTGACCAAGATGAACTATGAACACGGAAATGATGATAGGTTTCTAACATCTCAAGAGTTCCTACAGAAATGGTCCTCACCCTACTTTTTTCTTCTCCTTTTACATTTGTTTACTATGGAATTGTAGCCACACTGAAGACACCATTTCTGCTACCATTGATTCACGTCCCATTATCCTATGAGGGCAGAGAAAGGACCCCTTTCCTTTTCTGCTCTTTACCAGTCAACATATATTTATTTTTCATGTTAAAATTTTAAAATAGTGTGCATAGTATTAAGTGTCATGGCATTCCAGCGACAGCAAAACAAAAAACAGAAGAAGCCCACACCTAGTGATACATTTCCTCCAGCAAGACCATATTTCCTAAACCTACCCTAATGCTGCAAGCAACTGGGAAGTAAGTTTTCAGATTCTGGAAACTGTTGGGTACATTTATCATCCAAACAACTATGATATACAGCTAATGACTTTTAAGAGTATTATAGTAATGGTAGTTATAGGCCCATTGATACGCTCACTTAGTTGCACATATATGCATATATATATGTGTGTGTGTGTGTGTGTGTGTGTGTGTGTGTGTGTGTGTGTGTGTTTATCTATATGTTTACATGTAGAATTAACTGCCATGCCTACTAAAATATGATTATTTTGAGTCACATTATGGATATAAAAGTATGCTACAAATATTTTAGCTATAGTATAATATAGATATAGTAGCTTAAATTAACAGAAGTATGACCTCCAGGGTAGTTACATTAGATGCCAATGTAAAAATTAGGAATTTGGTTTACTTTAGTGTACAAAGTTATGCTAGATTAATGGATTAGTTAAAATGGATTAATTTATAGTTAATATTTCTGATGAATTTTCTTGATTTTTCATTCATATAAAACATAGATTTTACGCCTGGCAGTGGTGGCACACGCCTTTAATCCCAGCACACGGGAGGCAGAGGCAGGCGGATCTCTGAGTTCGAGGCCAGCCTGGGCTACCAAGTGAGCTCCAGGAAAGGCGTAAAGCTACACAGAGAAACCCTGTCTCGAAAAACCAAAAAAACAAAAACAAAAACAAAAACAAAACCAAAAAAAACCCCAGATTTACCTGCAATTCTAGGGAAGATGCTGTCCTAGACGCAAGAGTTGAACAATTCAGGTACATAAATCTCTCTCTCAGAAAATCTGCCTATGTCTAGTTTCTTAATGAAAAGGGGTTCAAATATATAGAGACTATAAATGAGTATGGAACCAGAAAAGCCTTTAAGCCATGAGTTACTGGAGCAATACCAATTTTGACAACTAGTTGAGGTTCAAATAAAAAAGTATTAGAAATATGATATCACATATTATTTGAATATTAATCAGTATTTTGTTTGAAACAGGTGTGGCAGCTGACCGAATAGCAATTCAGTCCAAGGGTCGATACACAGCCAATCTCTCTCCTCAGAATTTGATCTCCTGCTGTCCCAAGAACCGTCATGGATGCAACAGTGGAAGCATTGACAGGGCTTGGTGGTTCCTGAGAAAACGTGGGTAAATAACTGCTCAACGTGTGTTTCTAGAATTCTTAGAAGCGGTTTTTTTAAGTGAGAATATAGAAAAAGACAGGTTTCAAGATTTTTTTTTTTTTTTTTTTTTTTTTTTTTTTTACAAAAAGAAACTCTAAAAAAGGTGCCACATCTATATAACCATAAGTAAATGCCACATTTAAATATATATTGTCTTGGCTTCTGCTAACATTATCAGCCACTGGAGATAGTGTTGGAAGAAGGTATACATTTTCAGATAAATTAATATGAAGAATCAAAGAAGTATCTGTTCCTGTTGCTCTGAGCCAAATATTTGTATTGGTCTTCACAGAGAGAGTAACATTGGTCATTGTCACTGATGAATCTGTTATTCCATTTGGTTAGACAAATTGAGGAATATAGAACTCCAGGAAAAATCAGATTAAACACATGGAAAAGAAAATAAATGAGCAACCTGGAGTTTTCATGACCCATTAGTTTCTATCTTATAGGATGGAAAATGGCAAGTTGTTTTACTCTCATGTGGTTTGATATATATGTAACATCCTATGTCTAGTGTGCAACAAAGTTATTAAAGAACACAGGGAATTCTAGCTAACAGTGGTATAAAAGGTGGTTAATTTGTTCTTTACCATATAAGACTGATATGCTTGCTATTTCATGGCATCTGACCATAGCCAGCCATGAGTGAAAGGCATGACAGATATTAATGGGAGCTAATACATTAATTTCTTTCATATATTTCATGTAATAAAGAATTGTTATGAATTAAAGTTGCCCAATTTGGACTAGTATCTTCCAGTTTGGTTAACTTTTGCTTAGTCCTATGATCAAATGAAACAGTTAATATATCTACAATGTAATCCCTACACCTAGGTCTTAGGGCAAATCACAGAAGTGAGGACAGAGAGGTTAAGAGCCTGAGGATCAGGATGACTACTATCAGATAGCATCTATACATACGTATATGTTATAGTAATAATTAATGAAGAAGGGAGAGGGGGCATTGGGGGAGTTGGAGGCAGGAGAAGTAGTGGTAGAAATGATGTAAATCCAGTACTCATGAAATTAAAAAATGAAATCATCATCATCATCATCATCATCATCATCATCATCATCATCATCAGTAGTAGTATGCAGAGATGGCTCAGTGGGTAAAGTCCTTGCTGTGGAAGCATCATAACCTGCATAAAAATCAAGTTATGATATCACAAGCCTATGATAGCAGTACTGGAAGTCAGAAACAAGAATATCCCAAGGACTCACTGGCCAGAGAGACTAATCCACTGGTAAACTCTAGGTTCAGTGAGAGACTCTATAAGGAGAGTGAAAGACAAAGAAATCAACTTCAATCTCTGTCCACCATGTGTGTAATTAAGGACACAAGCACCATCACATGTGTACACATGTATGTCACACACAGATTTAATATGTATATGTTAAATACATTACATACATAAATTGGCATTACAACCCAACAAATCTCACTGTGTTTATCTGTTTAGCCTACCGTAAGAAAATGCCATAGACAACAGACATTTTGTTCTGTCATTTGCAAAGTCAAGATCAACACGCTGGTTGATTCAGTGCATCAGAAGTGATCTTTCCTTGGCTGGCTAATGTCTACCTTCTCATAGTATCCCCATATAGTGGAGAAATAGTTTCTTCTTTTTATGAGGAGAATGATCCCATTTATAAGGAGCCCATTCTCATAAGCTCACTTAAACCTGATTATCTTAAGGCCAAAATTCAGATGTCATTACCTAAGCTTTAGAGATTCAATATCTTTTAAAAAAATATTACATTTATAATTAAAATTGAATTATATCACTTCTATTCCCTTCCTTCCTCTAGCCCCTCCATTAAACTCTTCTGTGCCCCAATTCTCAAATTTACAATTTTCCTCTGATTATTTTTGTTACATACACACACACATATATATGCACTATGGAATTTATGTGCATATACATAAGTACAACCTGTTGAGTATGTTTTTGTTGTTTGCCTGTATACAGTTGCAGGGCTGACCACATTGAATTGGATAACCAATGAGAAGGCTCATCCCTGGGAGAGGCTAATTCTTCTCTCTCAGCAGTCACTACTTGCTGATAGTTCTTTGTCTAGGGGTATGGCCATTTTAGTATTGCATTTTTATATAACTAATTACATGGTTTTATTTCCATACTATCCACTTCTCTATTCAGCAAGGTAATGTTAAATTTGGAGTCAAATATTTTGGAGCCAAATAACTACTTGTGTGTTCAGTTTCAAAATCTATCAATAATAGTTTAATTTTTTAAAATATTTTTTTAAGATTTATTTATTTATTATGTATACAGTGTTCTGTCTGCACATATCTCTGCAGGCCAGAAGAGGGCACCAGATCTTAATACAGATGGTTGTGAGCCACCATGTGGTTGCTGGGAATTGAACTCAGGACCTTTGGAAGAGCAAGCAGTGTTCTTAACCTCTGAGCCACCTCTCCAGCCCCGTAGTTTAATTTTTATATAATATACAACTTAGAACTTCTTGCTTTATAAATTTCAATACTATATGAATATTATGCTGTTTCCCCCATAGTATGAACTAGGCACATATTCAATGAAACCTTAAGAAAAAGGATAGTGTAGTAGAAATGTCAACAAAAAAATCAATCTTAATTCTAAAAGTGAAGTTTTTAGAATATTCCATCAGCAAATAATCAGATAAATGTCTTCATATTTACCTGGATTTATGGCAAGATACTTTTCGTCTTCAGGAAATTACATGCTAAGTATATAATTATTTATGAAGAATGGATCGGAATAAGAGTTAAAATCATAATTAAATAGTAAAAGGAGAGAAGACTATAGTATCATTAAGCTGCTGTGTTATGTAGTTATCTGGCAGTTTAGAGTTATGTAAGTGAATAAAAAGGAAAATCCACAAATGTTTAGTTCAGTAAACTTGACTATAGATACTACGACATTTTCCTGAATACTATCCTCTTTTTTTTATTATTACTCTTAGACTGGTATCTCATGCATGCTACCCACTTTTCAAGGACCAAAACACTACCAGCAATATCTGTGCTATGGCTAGTAGATCAGATGGGCGGGGCAAACGGCATGCCACTAAGCCATGCCCCAACAGCTTTGAGAAATCCAACAGAATCTACCAGTGTTCTCCTCCATACAGAGTCTCTTCAAATGTAAGTATAAGCAGTAAGAACTAACAAGGATGCCATTCTCAAACTATATAGCTCTGCTGTTATTCATACTATTTTAAAATTATTATAGACTAACAAATGTTGTATTTACAGATGTACTTTTCTATTTATGCTACATTTATTTGTGTATGGTGTGTGTGTGTGTGTGTGTGTGTGTGTGTGTGTGTGTGTCTGTCTGTCTGCCTGCCTGCCTGGGGACGAGTGTTCTTCACTTGTATCTGGAAATCAGAGAACAACTTGGCAAGAACTGGTTCTCTCCTTCCATCATGTTGGTCCTGGAGATGGTGCTCAGGATATCAGGCTTGGTGGCATACACCTGGATCTCTGAAATGCCCACTTTATCTTCCTAACCTGTTCACATACAGTTGATGCTATTCTTAAAGCGTCCATTAAAAACTTGCATTTTGATCAATTATGGTGCAATGTAATTGTTATAGCAAAAACGAAAGCATTTGGCTTAAATTGTAAAATGCCTCCCAAAAGAAAATTTTTAGTTATGCTTTATAAAGTATGTATGTGAATGAAACTGGCAATTCACAGCTAAGCCACTACCTTTTGGTGGCAATAGTTCATTTTATTGATCTCATGTTTTAGTCCATAATATAAGCAAAGCTCCCTATAGTGAGAAAAAGATCCCTTAGACTCCAGCTTGTCATGCTTAGTGCTCACCCAGTTTTTACCCAATCTCATCTGAGTTATCTGGACTCATTTAAGAAATACATGAACCTTTGGTTACCACCAGTTCTTTCGAGATTATAATCAAATGTTTTTATCCTAGTGTACTGGCGTTTTATTTGTAGTTGACATAGAACTTAAAGAAGTTAATGTCTTGCCATTATTTAAACCTCTACTCACCTATAATGATCTTATTAAATGAGATCATTCTCTATTGCCTACATGGATCATACCTTCTCAATCTTCTTTACTGATATAGGAAATAATTTCTGTGACTCAAATGGGTAGTCACCTTTCCACCTAAGGAAGCATCATACAAGGGTTCAGACCTGTGACAAAACTTCCCAATATTTTCTTTGACCTCCAAGTGGGATTAATGTCTTTGTATTAACCTGGATTTATTGTAGGATACTGTTCATCTTCAGGAAATTTCATGCTAAGTATATAATTATTTACCAAAAATAGATAGGAGTTAGAGTTAAAAATCATAATGAAATAGCAAAAGGAGGAGAGACTACAGTTTAATTCAGCTACTGTGTTATGTAGTTGTTTTCTGATTTTATCAATGGTCCTTTATGCTTGTCCCTATAATAGAACATATTATATGATCCTGAAGTTAGCTGTTCCTTTGTCTGTCTACACACCACCATCTAACTATCTTAAGGATGATGAAGCATCAAAACTTGTTTCTACCAGACTTTGTAATGCATACTTTGTGCTAAATGTGCATGGAAGAATGAATGAATGAATGAATGAATGAATGAATGAATGAACGAACTGCCTCCCTACTCAGGGGATATCAAGTGTGAAACAGCAGCAGTATTTATAATGAAGTCATAGAACCTCGCTTATCAGTTGTTTGGTGTAGCTGCTCTTATGATCAAAAGATCAGAGGTGATATGAATATTTACTTGCTCAATTTTCTAATTGACCTTTATTATTTTTCTTTATTACCATAAAAAGTTACTACAATTTTCTCTACTTCAAAATTATTGTCATAAAAATCAATAAAGCAAATGGGCTTATCGTGGTTTTAACAAGTTCATCACTGCAGTATGGTGCACATGACCATTTCAAAGCAGGACTACAGGGCACCACAAGTGGCCAAGTCACTGAGGATTAATGGAATCCCTAAATGATTGCACTCCAGCTCATATTATACACCAGACATCAGCCATAGTATTTCTCATTGATTCTCATTGATACTTTTCATTCCAGGAAACTGAAATTATGAGAGAAATCATACAAAATGGACCAGTTCAAGGTAAGATCAGATGAAATGTTATTTTCAGTTATGAATATCTATATTAAGCAACATTACATGATATGACATCAAGGGAGCGTAATAAAAAAGAAAATCTTAGGCATCTTCATAAGAGTCAACACTTCTAGCCTGTGCTGTCGCAGAAGATTGGCTCACCAAAGAATATCATGAGTTTCAATTTTACTTTATGAAGATAAACTTGTTTATTAGTTGAATTCTTAGATACTAACGACACATTTAAGGAAAGGTGGCCAAGTCTCTCCAGAGTGTATCATGGACCACCTGACAGGCACACATGACTTGTAGTGATTAATTCAATGGAGTGCACATTATCCTTGGTCACCTGTAAGAATCACACATAAGGTTATTTAATCATTTTCCGTTTAGGTGGCTTTAGGAATACATTGACAAAAAAGCAATGAACATTACTAGAAACAAAGATAGTTTCCCTTTTATATTAGGTCAAAGAAAATCAAACAAACTAGGATGGCTTTTGTGTTTTACAAAACCATTTTTTTTAATTTGACTTATTTTGTAAATTTGTTGTTGGTAGTAAAGTATTATTAAATAAAAAAAAATCATACAGTGGTATACTAGATATAGATTTTGACTTTAGGGTATATCTGATCCTTTTTCTTTGTTAGAATCTGTCTTGTATCAAAAATGTTGATAAAGATAAATTCACAAAATGTATTTTCTGTATAACATTTTCCATGAAGTGCATGGGAAAACAAACCCAATGAGGTGTGAAATGGGAATTCAAGTAGTTCCCACAAAAGGCCTGAGAATAGCATCAATATAGTGGGACATAAATTAAAAACACTTGCTATGTATTTGACGAACTATTGGTTAGTATTTTTCCCTTTATTTCTGAATGCTGATCTAATTAGCATTGATATAGGAAGAGTCATGGATTTTAATATTTTTGTTGAAGTCATTTATCAAAAAAATCGAAGCTTGTACTAAACATATCCTAAATTTAATTTTAAAAGATCTTAGACCTTTGCAGCCTTATAAGATAAGGCTCTTTTTTTCTTAAGCATGTGAAATTTGCTGGCAGTTATAACTGTGAGAATGCATGTGTAATTTTATCATGTGCTTTGTCTAGTGGTGTCTACGAGACAAATATGAAAGACAGAAGAAATTTTAATTAAAGACCAAGCTCACAACCCACACTTTGACATTTTCGTCTTAAAGGATTTTGGCAATTCATTAGGCAATACATTTGGCTTAAATCATTCTGAATTTCCAAATCATTATAACACTACTCCCCAACCTCTACTCTTAATCAAAATATATTTGGATCCTAATTTTTTTTATGTTGTGGAAAACTGAGATTTACTTTGTGGCCATATATTATTTTTGTGAATTTTACCAAATAAATTAGAAATAGAAAAATTTCAAGGCCATAAGATAAAAAATAAAATCAGTGAGCTCTTATTTTGGAATTATAGAGAAAATATCTCCCACCAACCTTAGCCACAGTCAAGATAAAGCATGCACCAGGACTTCTGTCTTTTGTCCTCATCCATCTTACAGTTCTGTGCAATAGATTACTGTCCCAAGACTCAGAGTGCAAAGCAGGTCTTGAACATTTGCAAGCTTGTAGATTCATCTGCTTTGGTTTCATGTCAGAGACTGAAGGAAGATGGTACCTTTGTGTTACTTATGTTGGCTTCTTGCCCTTTGCTTTAGTTGGCAATGTTTTATAGCAGTCATAATGTATTTTATTCATGGTATTTAAAGTACAGCTGAGTGGTAAGAGTTGAAAGAGTCAGTGGTTACATAGAGAGGAAAAATCTCTGGGAATATCTTCTTATTTTTGTGAAAGAAAAGAATGCTGCTTGGTTCTTGCTGTAGATGCAATTTGCCTGCTAGCTATAGCCTGGTTTAACTTATAGCATTTCTGTATGCCTTGGGACAAAAAAAATGTCAAATGGATTGAACATTGAATAAATAACACTGTGAGTATTTCTCTAAAACCTGCAGAAAGCAGAAATTTACACAAGGTGCAATCTAAAAATTCTTAAAACTCTGTGGGGGATGTGTTTTATAGTGAGTAAAGGAGACTCAACTTCCAAGGACACTTACAGCCCCTAAAGGCCTTGAATGCTAAAGAACGAAGCTAAAAACAGAACATGAAAAGCCACATTTCCCTTTCCAGCATGAGCTTCACTGTGGGATCTAGCAAATGCCAGTGACCTTCATTCTGACTTCATTTAAAACACATGTTGCCTTAAGATAGATAAGCTTCGTTCTTAGCTACCATGATATTCATATCTAGTTCCAATTAAAAAAAAAAAAAAACTTCAGAACATGCCTCCTGAGAGAGAAGTTTAAAGCTTTCAACCTGAATTGCACAAGTCCTTCCACAAAGCACCACATGAAATAGTAAAGTAATCTCAGAGAAGGAATGAAGGAGGATTTATGAAGCACAGGTTATGGTTTGTAAAGAGTGCAGCACCGACTCAGCTATCCAGGGCAGAAAGGATGAAATCCTGCCAGATTATTCTTTTGTGCATGATTCTTCTTTTATTAGAACCCAACAAAGGTTTGAAAGACATTTTAAATGTAAAATATGTACATAAGTAATATTCTAAATAGTAGAATTTTTTTTAAGGAATAGGAAAAGTTTGTAACCAATTGATAAGAAGAAAATGAGGTTGCTGTCTCCTTAGACTCCACTCCTCACAACTTAACCATTGATTGTTCTGGGAGCACTTCTGAGGTTTTGAAGAAGCATTTTAGTAACTGTGATGTTTATCCTGTTGGGTTTATTTCAGCCATAATGCAAGTCCATGAAGATTTCTTCTACTATAAGACAGGGATATACAGACATGTTATCAGCACAAATGAAGAATCAGAAAAATATAGAAAACTTCGGACACATGCAGTCAAACTCACTGGGTAAGGCAATTACTTTAAATCTTTATTATTTTTTTTAATTTTTGGAAAATGAAGTCAAGAACAAGAGGAAATAGCTATCTAGCATTGATTGATTGATTGACTGACTCTTCTTGAGCATTCAACATATTTTCTTTGAGCCTGTATCTGCTATCTCCTGCTTGCCTTGGAGAACTCATTTTCATCCGTACATTCTGTGTTTGCCTTTTCATCAATAAATTTAGAAATGTAATTTCCTATATCTGTATTCCCCTCTGACTAGCATTTCCTATTTTTCCAATTCATTTCCTTCTCTATCTTGGTATTTAACAGCTCTCTGTATGTTGTAATAAATTATTCATTCAATTTGACCCATATTCAACTGATCCTCTTCTAAACCTACATATACTTACTTAGTTATGACCCCACAGTCAGTCTTTATAACCACCCTTACATATACAGTTCAGTGATCAGAGATCTTTAGATGAACAGAACAGATAGGATGAACACGTGAGAATGTATTCATTAGACTTATGTAAAGATAATAACTATAGTTTTCTTGCACCTGAGAGGCTGACAACCCAGTAGCTGCTTGGTCCTTGAGGCTGGGTACCTCAGCACTTGGAATAGACACCCAGTGGCTGTCTTGCTTCAGAGAGAACAAGAATCCGGTAGTTATTCAGTCCACAAGGCTAAGTGCTTTAGCAGTCCCAGTCTGGCCCCCAAAACTTGAAAGGTCCCTGGAGAGCTGGCTCTTAGTCAGTAATGAAGCCTAGATGCTGATTCTGATATCAGCGATGGAATTGGCACTAGCAGCAGCAGCAACATGATAAATCAACTCAGCAGCAAATGGGAGAGCTGGGCAGACAAGAGAGAGGGCAAAAGGTGATAGTCTTCCCTCTGTCATGACCTCTCCTTTGAAATCGGGGCTGCCACTGAAGGTGCTGTCTACACTTGGATGGTCTTTCTGTATCAATAAAACAATTAGGATAATTCCTCAGGTAAGGCTCCCTACTCAAAGTGATTCTAATTTGTGACAAGTTGGCATTAAAACCAACCATCATCATACCCTTGATTCTTCTTCCTTGCCTTAATCTTTATGTTATCTCATAAAAAATTTTGATTTTACTTTTATATCATTGTATAATGATAAATTTCAATGAGATGTCTTATGTTACCAGGTAATTGCATACTAAACCGCTCTTCTCTTTGTTTTCTCATTTTTCAAAATTAGTATCTCAAAACCCTGGATGCTCTTTGCTGCTCTTCAGTGATAATCACATGTGTGACATCACTGGAAAGTCTGACATCATCAGAACACAGTTCCTGGCATCACCAGTGCCACCGTCAGCATTTGTTGTCTTTATCTTGCAGAGCACACACAGAAACTGTGTCTTCTTCTCCCTCAATTCCTCTTCCTGCAGCATGCCCCACCCCCTTACAAGTATTCAAGGACTCATTGAGGAGTTTTGTCTATTTCTTCTCAGGATTTTGATTTCATTTGAGTAATGCTCTTATATCTCAGCTCTCAGCTTTAAGAGCAAAACCTTTACTCTTAGCTCAACTTCTTTCCAGTTTCCTAATGTTCTCTCTCTCAGCACCGACGCCCTTGCAAACTCTGCCTGCACTCAATGTCCTCAAGGCTTCCTCCCCAAGTTTTTCTTAAACTTACCAAGGAAGTAATACCAAGTATTGTCTCACATTCATTCACCCCATTACCTTTTAAAAATGCTTATTTCAAGGCTATCAGTTTTTCCATCTTGTTAAGACTATTTGTCAGACTTGACTCTTGCTTATTCCTCCCCCGTGATGTGTCTGTACTTGTTGAAATCTGTCAAGTGTCTTTTTTTCTCTTCTTGTTCTGGCTTTTGTTGCAGTTGTCAAACTGTGGCCTCAGGTCTTGCTCTTGTCTCCCTGCTTCTCTCTCCTGTTCTCTGGTGAATTTTGTACTCTCTGAACTCCTTCTGGCTTTCAGCACCAGATAAAGCTGGCATCAGTTACATGATATTCTCAGGTTAGATCTCTCTCTTGAACTCCAGACATGTATATTCTGTGCTCTAAGCAACATCTCCCCATGCACAAGATGGATGCTTCAAACTTAGCACTTTCGAATCAGGGCTCTCTAGCTTCCTCTTTCTCTGTGTAGCAGCCATCCTTTCCCCACTGAATCCATGAAAGCCATTGTCTTAGTCTGGGTTTCTATTGCTGTGAAAAGACACCATGACCACGACAACTCTTTTTTTTTATTAAGAAATTTTCTATTCATTTTACATACCAACCACAGATTCCCCTCTCTTCCTTCCTCCCCATATCCCACCTTCCCCCCAAAACTACCCCCCATTCCCACCTCCTCCAAGGCAAGGTCTCCATGGGGAGTCAGCGAATCTGGTACATTCAGTTGAGGCAGGTCCAAGCTCCTCCCCACTGCACCAAGGCTGCGCAAGGTAGGTCTGCTAGACAACTCTTAGAAAGAAAAACATTTAATTGCTGTGGCTTGCTTACAGTTTCATAGACTCAGTCTATTATCATCATGATAGGGAGCATGGCAGCATGCAGATAGATGTGGTGCTAGAGCTGAGACTTCTACATCTTGCAGGCAACGGGAAGTCAAACTGGCAGTCACACTGAGGGAAGCTTGAGCAAGGGACCTCAAAGCCTGCCCCCACAGTGACATACTTCCTCCAACAAAACCACACCTTCTAATAGGGTCACTCCCTTTGGGGGCCATTTTCTTTCAAACCACTACATTCCACTCCCTGTTCCCTAAAGGCTTATAATCATATCATAATACAAAAAATGCATTCAGTCCAACTTCGAAAGTTCCCATCATCTGTAACAGTCTCAAACTTGTTTCGACAAATCCAAAGTTTCTTCTGAAACACATGGCAATCTCTTAACTGTAATCCCTGGGTGAAAATCGAAATTAAAAAGCAGATCACATACTTCCAACATATAATGGCACAAGATATACATTACCATTCCAAAACATAGGGAAAGGAGCATAATGAGGAATTACTGGGCCAAAGCAAGACCAAAAACCAACTGAGCATACTCCAAACTCTGCATCTCCATTTTCTTTCAGCTTTGTTGACTGCAATACACTTCTTTCTCCTGGGCTGGTTCCATTCACTGTTAGCAGCTTTCCTCAGCAGGTATTTCACTGGGCCTCCAGGGACACCTCTGACACCCATCTGGCCTCAGTGGCTGCATTTCAGAATCCTTTCTTCTGTCCTGAACCCTAAAGCCAGAACCATGTGGCCAAAGCTACCAAGTTTTGCTTTTGGTTTTGGAACATGGCCCCCTCATTCAATTACATCTTCACCAGCTTTCTGTCCTTCACTGCCTAGGCCTGGCTGTCCTGAAACTTGCTCTGTAGACCAGGCTGACCTCAGACTCAGAGATCTGTCTGCCCCTGTCTTCCCAGTGCTGGAATTAAAGGTGTGCCCCACCACATTTGAATCTTAGCTTTTCTTTAGTTCCTTTTCACAGGTTGGAAACTTAGCTGGTTGGGATCTTGCCCTGAGGTCACCACTCCCTTTAATCCATTTCTTAATCTGTTTATCTCCTTGAACACAGGACTTAGTTACATTCTACTTCCTGGTGCTCTTTTTCTCCTCAAAATTTACATTTTGTAATTTACCCTGCTCAGCTTGCTCCTTTTCACTATAAATCTTCATTAGAATTATCACTAAAAAACACAGGACAGAGTCTATAATAGGCTGTTTTGAGATTTCTTTTGCCAATGGAATTTGCTAAAACCTTTCACATTAGAGTCAGGCAGACTCCTTGGACAAGGACGAAAAGGAGCCACTTTCTTCACCAAAACATCACAAGAATGATCTTGGGGCAGCATACTAAAATCCTTCTCCTTTGAAACCTCTTGTGTAAGTCCCCCACAGTTCATCAAATCACACTCAGCACCACTGTCTTCAATGCCCTGCTAGTATGGTCCATTAAGCAGCACTTTAAGCATTCCAAGCCTTTCCTAACCCAAAGTACCAAAGTCCACAATACTCCAAACAAAAACATGGTCAAGCCTGTCACAACAATGCCCCACTCCTGATACCAACTTCTGTCTTATTTGGGTTTTTACTGCTGTGAAGAGACACCATGACCATGGCAACTCTTTTAAAGAAAATATTTACTTGAGGGTGGCTCACTTACAGTGTCAGGGGTTCAGTCCATTGTCGTCATGAAGGGGAGCATGGCTGCTTGCAGGCAGACATGGTACTGGAGCCCAGGGTGCTACAGGAAGTCAAATTGACAATGATGCCGGGGGAAGCTTGAGCAAAAGAGACCTCATAGCCTGCCCCCACAGTGACATACTTCCTCTAACAAGGTCATACCTCTTAATAGTGCCGCTCCCGCTGGGGGGCCATCTTCTTTCAAATCACCACAGCCACCTTCCCACATACTCTGGCTGGAAATCTTGGAATGAGCCCTTATTCCTCTACTCACAACCCACTATGAGTATATCATCACATCATCTGTTGGCATGATAGCCAAAGGTAACTACTGTATATTGTCTGAACTTGCCTAAGTGCCCATTACATTTATTTTGTAGCTGGATTAGTGATAGGTCTTCTAGATTTTGCTTTTTCCACTGTGTTTTCAACATAAACACCAGGGTTTCCCTGTAGAACATTACTCAGATCTAGTTGCTCCTGTGCTTAGAACACAACAGTGATTTTCCATTTCCCTCAGAGCAAACGTAAAGTTCTTGGCAATGATTTTGTAAAAGTCTGTCTTGCCTACTACACAGCCACAGCTACCAGCATTCTGATGTCAAATTCTACTCACTTATATATACTCTCCTTCCATCTAAAATGCTTTTCTACCACATATCCACTCCCTTGCTGTGTACACCTTCATTTTATCCACTCAAATTTACCTCATCAGTGTGGCTTCTCTGGATATCCTATGGAACCCACTATTTGCTCTGTCTTCTGTTAATTCTGCTTCTCCTTACATGTCACTCTGTTTCTCTATAGTTTCATATAATTATAACTTTCCATCTTAGTGAATGATTTAATAATCCTTTCTTGTTGATAATATATCATTTAGATTGAAGCTTCCTGAGACCAGGTCTCTGTACAATGACTTTGTATTACCAAATCACCTAATACAATAGAGTGTTAATTCATGATACACGTTTAATACTTTTTTCTATTGAAAAGTGACCTTTTTAGCTTCTGTTCTTATCTAGTTCTTAGTTGCTGTTATTAATCTTTAAATATGGTAATTCTTAGTTTAAAAATAAGATAGGAAGAAACTGGAGAAGAAAGCTAAGGCAATCCTCAGCTTTGGTTCAGTTTTGTGGATATTGGACCCATGATCACAAGACCCTTTCTTTTTCTTCTTTCCCAAAGGCTTGTCTGGTTCTGATATCAGTTTAAACAAAGCTAAATGAGCCTTGTACTACATCTCCTGCAGGTGTTTGATACCCTGGGATACTCTTTGCCCGCCTTCTTTGAATTACCTTGCTTCAGTTTTTAGCCATTACTTCTAGATGACTGCTGGGATTATGGTTTTGATTCTGATATCTGATGGGTGGTTTGGGAAGGGAGTAGTGTCTGCAAATGGCCTCACTATAAAGATCTTGAGAGAAATTTCTGCAAAGTCCAACTTACTTTCAAAGGTGAATTTCGGTATTCAGGTTCAGTGAGGAAGGGGTTAAATCGAGGGCCATCTCTCAATGTCCAGTCTTATTTAATAGAGCAAAAATGAGTTTTTCCATTATTCCTTAAAGTTATGTTTTTTATTATGACTGCTTTGCTCACTAAAGATAGAAAAAAAAAGGCACTGATGCTTAAAGTTTGTTTCTCTAGTCTTAATCATGCAGCAAATTTTCAGGAAGCGAATGGACTCTGAGCTGATGCATCAGTGATTGTGTACTGTGTCATTGCAACGGAAGATTTAACTCTACTTCAGTTCTGCTCCCCCTCAGTTTGAAAATTCACTTTCCTAATCTTCATCTGTGTATTTCACATCCATTTTTGTCTTGTCTGGTGATACCCTTGGTCTAGAAAAACTTCCTCATAACACGTTATGTGGTAGGTGAATTGTTTTTTTTTTTTTGTTTTTTTTTTTTCTTCCAGAGCCCTCTGATTTGAGCAACTGCTCACTGTCTGTCTCTACTGCTTGGGTAGCCAGGACGCTCCTGTTAGCTTCACTGTCGTTCTCACTCAGGCTGTGGCTGAAAGATGTTTACATGTGCTCCCATTGCACTCCTGCTGTTGTTCGGATATTTCCTGTCTTGACTTTGTTAACCACAGTAGTGTGCTCACTTCATAGGCTCCTGGAGTTTGGAACCTTTGAAAATATATCTTCCTTCTGTGATAATTAACAAAACTAACTTTGTTGGTAAGAATATATCTATTTTTAACAAATGTTTTAGGTCATCTTGGGCAATGTTTGGTGCTCCGGAGCAGTAGATTTTAATTCCTTTCTCCACCAGCAATTCCTTATTTGGTAATTGCTATGTTCAAGAGATAAATGCATCAGTGAGTTAGAGAATAATCAAGTAGTTCAAGAAAGTTAATGTCCCTTATCTGAAGAGCTCAATATACTTTTGTGAAGTACCTAACAAATTTATCTCAACAAATTGTTTGGTGTCCTTTGTGTAGAATTCAAAGCTATTAGATTTAATTTACTTGAACAAATGAACTTGAGCCTATAGTAAGTGCTTAGCACTAGGGAACAAAAGCTGGGATAATGTGTAGTCTCATTTTTCAGTAATTTAGAGTTTTGATGGTTAATTCCTATTGTCATTTCTATTGGATTAGAAATACCTAGGAAATTAACGAGGCACACTTTTGAGTGTGTCTGTAAGCACTTTCCAGAGTGGATCTACTGAGGGACCTGTATGACCTGCCTTTAATGCGGGTAGCACCATCCTATGGGGGAAAGTAGAGAGCTTGTGGAGTACCAGCATTTTTCTTTCTGTGCTTCCTGACTCATCAGGATATGAGCAAGTTCTCCCAATTGCAAGTATGAGCCAATTCTGCTGCTATGCCTTAGCCCTCAAGATCAACTGTATCTTCTTAAGCCGTAACTCAATATATAACCTTCTTCCTTTAAGCTTCTTCTTGTTAGACATTTGGTATCAGTAATGAAAAAGTAGCTAACACAGAATGTGAGGCAGATACATCCATGACCAATTCTACCAGGTCTTCCTATGTATAAAGCACAGGATAGTGATGGACATATATAAATAAATCTAGAATTCTTCTTTTCTAACACTCTTATTCATGTCTCTCTCTCTCTCTTTATCTCACAAACCTTTCTTGATCCTGTTTGTGGATGCTGTATTGAATAAAAATACTTTATCTTTAGACAGTGTTGTTTCCTATACTGATAATTGAAAATATTACTGACAAAACTAAGGAGTCCCTTTGGTTTTAAGGTGAATCCTAGTCTTTAAGATGTTGAAACATGAAAACACCGCATCTAAGAAACAAAAAATACACTTGGAGATTTTTTTTTTTCATTCCAACCCATGCTCCTTATGTCACAATCACACTGCTCCATCATGGTTCATCCATGTCCCTGAGATTTCTTTTACCCTGAGTCCAGACTTAGCAATGCATTGCATGAAGTGCTATTTATTTTGAAAATGACTCTCAAGCATCACTAATAGAATTCAGTGAGGAAACTGACTGTTTAAAATTCTAGGTAATTATAGGAAAAAAAGTGACAAGTATTTACCTTTCCTATTGTCCTCTCTGTAGAACAGAATTTTATGGAAGCTCCAGTCTATGTATCACCAAAAGAGAATAATTTTTCAAGTCATTGTTTCATTACGTTTAACCAATGCCTTACCTATCACATTTTCTGAACAAATGGTTAATTGCTGGGGTTTGATCCATGAGTGGAACAGAGAAAGATTCTGGCCCTCATCGAACTGAAAGCCTGATAATAAATAGTTAAATAACTGTTAGAAAACTAAAATTATATTTTGTAAGGGCCAGAATACAGATACTAAGTCTTTTTGTGTAGAGTCGGTAGTATGAAGGATTTTCCTTCGTAACTTATAACATTAAGTAATTCCCCCGTGAGGAGAGGGGACAAGCTGTAGTGATAAGAAGGCTGTAAGGAAACAAAATTTATGACAGTCAAAGAAAGGCAGAGTGGAGAATTTGCAATTTCCTAAGTGGATTGTAATTATTGCTTTTTAAATTAATTTGAATACCCACTCACAAATATCCCAGTAATTTCCGCTGCAAAAATGATAGAAATTTGTCATCATTCCAATAATCATCAGAAAGAATAAGTGGAACATTGAAATGGATCTAGAAATTTCTATGAATTTTGAGGCAAATATATTATATGGCTTTAAATTGGGCATAAATAGGGAGTTTCTAGATAGCTCTTATCAATGTATTCAACAGACATTAAAAGATAACCTTTAGTACTGTGTGGACTGGGTGTTCATAGTACTGTGCTGAGTGCTAGGCATAGTGAGCAAAAATCTAAAACAGCCCTTTCACTCACGCTTTAGGTAGATATTAAACAAAAATGGGTAAAATGTAGACATAGGGGACATAATACATAAATTTATAAGATGGAATATAATAAGCACAATCTAGTCTTGATCAGAAAACTGTCCTTTGGGAATTACATTGAAGCTTAGACTTATGGTTTATATAGACACAGTCTTAGGAAGAGGTTGTTTAAAGTCCCTTTGGTTAGTGGAATACAGACTTTACCAAGAACACTAAGAAGAATGTGCTTGATCAATTGCAGAATTGCCAGGCTTAGAATTGTAGCTGCAGGTATTGGCTGGGGAGTTATGTCACCCAATGAGATAGAGAAAAGGAATCTATTGTTGGCTCTCTCTTCTTACTGTTTGGAATGTTTTTAAGATGAAAAAAAAATACAGATGAGGGCTAGGGATGCAGCTCAGTGGTACAGCATTCACTTAGTAGATGTGAGGCCTTGGCTTTGATCCTTGACGTCCCCACCCACCACCATATAAAGATAAATGACAGAGTAAGCAAGTGGATTTATTGCTCTTTTGACAGAAAATCAATATAACCTGAAGATGGATAGTATTAAAAATAATAAGAAAAGCATTGAAACTAAGGTGAGAGAAAACCAATGTTTGATGAACTGAGAGTTCAGAGTGATGGAGCAGGAAAGGTTGGTATGGAGGGGGCAGGATAGAGAGGCAGAGTGATACTGAGATTTCTTAGAAATTTGGAAAGCTGAAAGGGTTGAAAGGGTTGGAATCCAAAGACTACTTGAGTCTTTTGGGGGCCTTATGATAACTCTGCTGTGTCAGACCAGTAAATGAGGACAGAACAAATTGCTTTAGTGCTTTAGGTAATGGTATCTTGAAGAATGGTTCTTTCGTCTCTATGGAGTATAAGATTAGGTTATCTGTAGAAGAGGTTCAGATTGCATTGTCAGTAATTTGAGGGAAATAAGAATTATTGGTAATGGGCTTCTAGATGTTTAGGAGACAGAGGAGCCCAAAGAATCAAGAAGGGATTGCCATGTACTATCTCGCCCTCCTGTGTGCACTTTCTACAATGGTGGGCAACTGCTTGGATTACAGACAAATGCAAACAGGAAGGGGTAGTTGAGTTCATCCAGTACTGATGGCATTAGATATGGGAGCCATTAAAGAGTCAGAAAAGTCAAGTGTTGAGGATGTGAATATCCATGTGCTATAAGCATTACAGAAACTTTAATGAAACAGGAAAAAAGATTCAGGGATTTAGAGAAAGCAGAAAAATTAGTGGGCTAGAAGTCATGATAATTCTACTGTCAGTGATTTCGTGATTCTCTGATTTCTTACTAAATTTTAAAAGCAATTATGAGAAAGTATCATATAATAAATAGTATTCTACAGGTTAAAGATAGTCTTACTGAGTTACTAAATACCATGATTTTCTACACTAGGTGCTCAACTGTATTGCCATACCAGTTGTGTACTCTATGGTCAGAAGCTGTCTATCTATGTGTCTGTCTGTCTTAATTAGGGTTTTTGGTACTGTGAAGAGACACCATGATCATGGCAACTCTTATAAGGAAAACATTTCATTGGAGTGGCTTGCCTAGAGTTTCAGAGGTTTAGTCCATTATTATCGTGGTGGAGAGTATAGAGGCATGCAGGCAGATGTGGTGCTAGCTACATCTTGGTCGAAGGCAACAGGAAATGGTCTATGAAACTGAGTGAAGCTTAAGCAAAAGAGAGCTCAAAGCATGCCCTCTCAGTGACACACTTCCTTCAACAAGGCCACACCTTCCAATAGTGCCATTCCCTATGAGTTTATGGGGGCCAAATACATTCAAACTATCACTTTATCTATCTGTCTGTCTATCTGTTTATCTATCTATCTATCTATCTATCTATCTATCTATCTATCTATCTATTTCTATCATCTATCTATTATCTATGAGCTATCATTCTATCATCTATATCTACATATTTCTTTTCTATCTATTAATCATTTATTATCTATCTATATACCTATCTATCATCTATCAATATCTACCATCTACCTATGTATTATTTGTCATCTGTCTATGCATCTATTATCTTATAAGATACTTGCTCACTAGCATATCACAAAAATAATACTTTTGGTTTGATTTACTAGTGTCTTATCTCAGATTTTCACACATGTAAGTTCCAAAGACTTCCTGAACATAAATTATTATTTACAGTGATTATACAATCAGCTGACATAGTTTTATTAGGGCCACTAAATTTTTGCCAACATGCTATTTTTACCTCTATCTTTTAAAATAATAACTGAAGGCTAAACTTGAATTTTTTGACAATGTTATGTTTAATGCTTATACAATTCATAAATTCTGAGTAGGTGGTTTAATTAGATTTTTTGATGCACAGATTTAAGATAGTTGGATGAACATTTTTACTATGATGATTTATTAAATGCATATAGATATGTAATTGTAATAATTAGTACAGACAGCAAAAATTATTTAATTTGTGTGTTAAGATGAATTTTAAATGCAAAATAGTTCTTTCTTATTCTTTTTTTTAATAGGAATGAGAAATATATTTGATTTTAAAAATATTCTTTGATTCTTGGGAAAAAATTTGATCAGAGACAGATTTAATATTTTTGAAGTCTTATGTGTATTTACAACACATTTGAAACCTATATATAACTGCACAGTATATAATATTAGTATATGTAATATATAATAAAATATATTCAGGTATATTTTTAAAAATAGTGTTTACTGTTTATGATCATTGAAATAAGAAGGAGATATTTTACTTTATGGACCTTATCATTCTTGGACTTTTATAATTTGTAAGATACGTCCCTAATTCAAGAACTAATGCAATAGGTAACATTGCAAAGACTTGGGCTTGTGTTATATAAGCCTGTGTCGGTGAGCAGCCCGTTATTACATTATATATTATATCAATCTTGTTATTTAATTTCCATATACAGTAACTCATAGCTTAAAAACTCTTAAAAGGCTTAAAAACCCTTAATTTTTGTTTATAAAAGCCTATTATGATCAATCCATGTGAGTCTATTTAATGGGTAATAAGAATTTATTAAGATATAAATTGAGGAAATACACTCACAAATACAGAACAGAGTAGACAGCTGAAGTCGTCCTCTGATCTGACAGGGAGCAAATCCACCTTGCAGGCAGGAACAGGGAGAAGGGGAGAGACCCTCCTTTTAAGAGGTCACATACAATGGCAGGGAGCATCACCTCCTTCAAACCTTATAACCTAAAGTCATGGGCGGAGCAAATACTACTACAAAAGCCAATGTCTAAAGTGTTAAAAAAAATTAGTGAAATTTAAAAAGGGAGATAGCTTCCATTCATGGATAGGAATTAGAATATATTATTATATAAACACAGTTTAAAGAAAAACAAGATTATTGAATGTGTATTAAATCATTTGGAGATTCTAGAGCTCATGAGCCAAAATAAAATCACATCATTCTCTCCTCCTGTATATGTTGATCGTTCCCAAGCCTTAAGCTTCAACTATTTTTGGTTCTTGTCTCAAGATTGATTGACTTGACTATATAAATCCATGTAATTATCATTGGAAGGGATGTCATTTTGGTAAGTTTAAACTTTTTAATTTTAATTAACATAAGCTTATTTTAAATGGATACAGAACTAAGTATACACTTGTCACAGATCTGATGGTGTATATTTACATCACTGGTTTCCTCACAGTTGTGCTCCCAATGGTTTAAGTACTGACTCTATCATGCAAAGGCTCACAGGCTTCATAGTCTGATGAACACATTTAGCTTTGTTTCAGTTTTATTTCTAGAAGAAAGTTAACTTAAATTGTCTTATACTATTACTGTCTTTTCAGATTTTGGTAAAAGATTATGACATCATAAAATAAATTGAATAATAAAATAGCAATAAATAATAAATAAATAATAAGAAACGTCTGGAGCTAAAGTACATTTTCATTGAAAAAACTCACATTAAATTTATTTCATATCAACACTGTTCTCACAGTACACATATGACAATTATACATATTTGTGTTTTTACTATTTTTTTAAAATTGTCTATTGAGATTGCAGAGAATAAGAACATCTAATATACAAACTGCTCATTTTACATTGGAAATATTAATATCTTTTAATTCCATTGCTTTTTGTAAAATTAATATATTGTAGTGTTTTCTAGTATAAAGATATATTCTAGTATATCTATATCTATCTATGTATATACTATAAAGATACGTATTTCTGCATAAAAACTTTCTTGTGTACAAAGACATTTTTACAGAAACATCAAGAGTTCACAATGGATTAAAATATAAAATCAAGATGGGAGGAGAAAAAGAAGCCATCCAGAACTTTGAAGACAAAAGCTAGGAATTTAAATTTGTTATGGTGGGCAGTGGGGGAAATGCTTAATTATAACCAGAAGGGTCATGAATCTGCTCACTGTCAGCTTGCCAACTAACATAGTGGGCAGAAAGAGATCATTTTAAATGCTTCGTAGAAATGTAAAAGCAAAACAATGAGGTTCAATCATCTGCATGTTAAATTTGCAAACATTTAAAAGTTAAAACACTAGATGTTGGCAATGATACATTCTTACATTATAGTTTCAATACAAATCAGGACAACACTTTTGGAAAACCATTAATACACAGAGCCTTGAAATCTCATACTGTTTAACCTCACAGTTTTACTTCTAGCAATTCAATCCAAAATGTAAAACAAGCCTCAAAGTCTAATTCATCACAATACCACTTACAATGGCAAAGGTTGTGCAATCTTTAATATGTTAAATATGCAGACACAGAAAAACACTTAATATATAACATGAAGTGGAATAAGTACGACCGAAACTTCATCCTACAACAAAGAAAGCCAGAAAAATATTAAAATTACAAACACTATATTTGAAGAGGAGTTGATTTTTTCCTTCATTCTCTCTCTCTCTCTTTTTTTTTCTCTGAACTTTAGGCTATACGGTTGCCTCACTTCTTAGATGAAAAATAAAATGATAAAACCCCTGTCTGTACTGCTCTTTTCCAATGCTTCCCAAGACTCCCTGTGAAGAATCACCTGAGATACTTGGTAAAAACACACATTAAGGCCCTGAGCCCCGTGGTACACCCCTAAGTTTGGACTTCCAAGATGGGGCCTCACAGTACCCTGTTTGTTCATTCTGAATCCCTTGGCTTTCTTTCTTGTAATGGCTTTTATGCCAGAAATAGGTTACATGCAAAGCTCATTTAGGAGACTTTTCTCTAGGGAACATTCATAGATAAGGCTAAAAAATGTTTAATATTTAGCACTAAGCAACGAAATGCAGTTAAAAGGAAGCAATGCTGCTCTCTTCCGTCTGCAAACAAGTCTGCATTTAGCCTTGTATGTTTGGTCCCTCCTGCTGAAGGAAGAGGCAAGCTTTCCATAGTAGAGGACATCCAGTGGCTGGGTGCCCCTTCGTTTCCCTGAAGAAGAAAACTGAAAATCCACCTAAGAACCACAAGGGAACCAGCCTCCGAGTATGCCAAGGAAGCTTATTGGGAAAGTTGAGAAATTACTGAGCTCAAGGGATGCTAGAGTTCTTGAGATCAACTTAGGGAGGTAAATCCCTTATTTCTGTTCTTGTGGCTGTTATGTAACCTCAGGCTGATCAAGCTAAGAAAAGACCTGTGGTTACAATGCTAACAGTACAGCATGTTACAGCCTTTTCAGTCTCCATACACCATTTCATTCCATCTCATACCACCAGCTGTTGAAGCAGGCACTGAGAGATAATAAACTAATAAATCATTATGATGCTGCAGAGGAAAGCAAATAGATATAAAAATCAAACAAAGCCTGGTAGCACAAGCCTGTAGTCACAGATGCCCTGAAGATAAGCCAGAAACGTTGCAAGTTTAAAAACTGCTTGAGCTACAGAATGAATTTGGGGCCAGCCAGGGCCACTTAGTAGAACCCCATTGCAACATATTAAGCATTTGTGTGGGGGAGGCAGTGACTGGCAGTGACAGAGCAATCGTGGCACCCGCCCCAGTTTCACTCTCCTACACCACAAAAATAAACGAATAAACTAATAAATAAAATAAATCCCCAATGACTTACTGGAGAAACCAAAACACAAAATTTAAAAGAAAGTGAAGCAAAGTTTCCTACAAAGCTGGGATTGCCAAAAACGAAGAAAAATATAAAGTAAAGATAAAGTATAAAATAAGAAAATAGGCTGGAGAGATGGCTCAGTGGTTAAGAACCCTGACTGCTCTTCTGGAGGACCCAGGTTCAATTCTCAGCACCCACATGGTGGCTCACAATTGTCTGTAACTAAAGTTCCAAGGGACTCAAACCCTTACATAGGCAAAACACAAATGCACAATCAATCAATAAATAATTTTTAAAATCTTTTTAAAAATTGGAAAACATGAAATTGATACCAAACTAAATTAAAATAAAATATGAATCTTATGAAAAACATAAATCTCAACCTCAAATATATAGGGAACAAGATTAATAAACCTAGGTTACTCTCATAAATACTTGCTGATCTCTTGTTTGAAAGTGTCATGAAATACAGTTGTTATAATAATTATTCTAATTCATCACATTAATAATTTAATCATCATTGGTTTTCTGAAAGATGTTTTATTTCATAATAACCTTAGACTCAGGTATAAGTTTTTTACTAAAATTTTACCATTTTTACTTTATCTGGTTTGCTTTATCTTTAGTTATATAATACCTCATTTTATTTTTTGTGCATATGCCTCATTCTGTTTCCCACTCATATCAATTTTATGAAAGCTGAACATTCTTTCAGTTTAGCAATGATACAAATTAAACCTCAACAGAGTCCTCTTGATTCCTGTAATAAATGTTTTCCAGGAATTAATGTTCTCTAAAGTGTCCACTTCCCATTTTCCTTTACATTCCCTAAGAATGAGGAAAAAATCTGTCCAGTCTCTCATGATGAGGAAACAAAGGTTTGCATAGTCTTTCTGGCTCCACTCAGTTTATTCTTTGTCTCAGGAACCATCCACAACCAAGTTCTGCAGTGAAGTTTGTGCTGATGTACCCAGATATTGCTAGTCAATCCTTGCTACACTGGCAAGACTGGTTGTTCTCAGGGCCAGTCAGTGCTCATTATGACAAGGAAATTTCCTCATCACAACCAATGGTCACACTTTCTTTATGAAGATTATCTTACCTCAAGTGTCATACTTTCCTGATTACATCTTTGTCTCTACTATTTTTTAAATCAATAATTACAAGCTCAGGAGAAACAGAAATTTGGGGAATGTGGTCAAGAGAAAGGATGAGATAGATGTGGGACGGGCTTTTGTTTTTTGTTTTTTTTTTTAGTTAGAGTCAGTGTCATCCAAAGCCAAAGGGGGGTTATTTTTAAAGCCTTCTCATTAGACACCTACATGACTTAAATTTTAATAAAGGTCATTCTTTGTGGTGCTTAGAGAATAAAATTATATAGTTTAAGTTTAGAAGAATCACAAATAGTAAACTAATGGACAAATATCTGAAAGATTTAATAGTAGTTAGGGGTGAAGAGATGGATCAGCTGTTGAGGTTAAGAGTACTTCTTGTTCTTGCAGAAGACCAAAATTCAGTACCGAGCACCCACCCCAAGGTGGGTGCTCAAAATCACCTCTAATCCCAGGTTTATGACATCTGATATTTTCTTCTGTCTTCAGCAGGCATCTAAAATCACGTGTGCATGCATACACACACACATAAATAAAAGATAAATCTAAAAAGAAGAAGTAATAGTAGCATTGCTAGCCATTAACATGAATAGATGACTTCGAAGTATATTTTTGGCAGAACTGAAAGTTCACAGGAGTTTGTTGGATATATTGGTAATGGAGAGAAATGTGTCTGCTTTGACTCACAAGTATCTTCCAGATTGCAAAGATGCACTATTAACTATATTGAGGAGTCATGGAAAGGCAACAGATGGATGCACAAAAAGAATGGCAAGTTCACTTTTAGTGCACTGATTTGGGGAGATCCAATTTAAAATATAAAGCAAGCATTTATATATTTATATATATATTTTTTTCAGGAATTTAAACTTAGATTTTTAAAACTCTAAAGCAGAAACATTAACAATTATTGTCATTTCAGGGAGAGATATATGAGAGAAATTGGAGGAAGAAAAGGGAATTGACAAATGTAATTATATTATAATCTCAAAATTATCATATTTAATTATAAAATATAATCTCAAAAATAAATATATTAGAATCTCAAAATTTTTAAAAAGATTTTTAAAAAAGCACAATCAATTATATGAGCATGAAGAAAAGTTATTTTATTTTACAAATAAAAGAGAGTGGCAATGATATGTCTAATTTAAAAAAATACTGTTGATATTTCCTCTACAGCCGAGGACCTGGAAGTAGAGGACTTCCCTCAGAACAGGAGCATAGGACAGGAGAACTCAGGGTCCATCCTGAAGAGACCCTGCCTTTTAGGTCAGGTGGAGAAATAGCCAAATGAGGAAGAAGGAAGCTAGAGGGTGTCATGACAGGTAGACCTTGGGGCAAGAGTACTCCAAGGAAGATAATATGCTCATAGTGGGGAATGTCACTTAGATGTTGAATGAAATAGATACTGGAAAACTGTGCTTAGGAAAAGAAATAATAAAAAAAATAACAGATGGTTCTCACTGAATCTTCAGGGTTTTTTCGGTTTGTTTGTTTGTTTGTTTGTTTGTGTATAACTGTAGTGAAGATACTTTTATCTCCATTTTAAGTTCTAATGAATTTGATTTCTTCCATGTTAATTTTCTTGGCATTCATCTATTTCTAGTGTGTGTGTGTGTGTGTGTGTGTGTGTGTGTGTGTGTGTGTGTGTGTGTTGTGATGAAAGGTAGGGTGGAGAGATGTCTCAGTGATTAAAAATGCTTTCCTGCTGTTCCTGTAGTGGACTGGAGTGCTGTTCCAGGCACTCATGCTGGGTGGCTTACAACCACCTCTCCCAACCCCACGTGCCCATAACTACAGCTCCAGGATATCTGACACTCTATCCTGGTATCTGTGGGTGCCTACACCAATAAATGTACACATAATTAAAAAAATAATCAGCATGGAGAGATGGTTCAGTGATTAAGAGCTCTTGCTGCTCTGCCAGGGGACCCAAGTTCAGGTTCTAGCACCTATATCAAGTAGCTCACAGCCATCTGTAACTCCAGCTCCAGGAGCCCTGAAGCCTCTGGCCTCTGTGGGAACCAGCACTTGGATGTCCAAATCCACATGCTCACATACATACCTATACACAATTGAAAATAACAAATAAGTCTTTTAAAAATATGAAGTTAAAGTTAATGGCATTCCAAATTATTTGACCCTTGCTTAAAAGTGGAAAAATGTTGTCATTTAGTTCTGTTGGAGCCTACTCATTTTTTCTCAACTCTCAATAAATTTTATTGAGCAACAAATGCTTTAAAAGCCTTTAGTTAGGTACAGGGGATACCGAGATGAATAAATGCATTACCTCAATACATGAAATGAAGTTAATGGCCTCACAGATTTGCTGTAGATCAGTCATTCTTGGAACTCATTGGGAGGTCTCCTAGTGGTGCTGACATCCTGTGAGTTGGACGTAGAGTACACAGGAAAGGCCTGGGAGACAATGAACCTGATAAATGGGTTTTCTTTGCTTCTGTTTTCAGGCTGATAGACTCCCGTTGTCTCCCTTGTCAGTACTGAATCAAACTGACAAGTCTACGCTTCGCTGCTTCTCTTGTCTGACACTGTCTCTCACTGATTTGTCATCTCAGTGGCTGATCAGGCCTCTCCCCTGCTATAGCTGCTGTTACTGTAAACTGGCTTTTATAAACAGTGCATAAAGCAACAGCATCAAGGAAAGAGAGCTTTGTTTTTTAGTTAGACAAACACATGATAGGAGTAGTATTATAAAAGGATTCTGAAAAAGCCATATTGGTGTTCATAAAAATGTGATTTATTAAATGTGTTTGCACACATTTAAGTGTATGTGTGTGTGCATGTGTATGTAGTTGTATGAATATGTATACACATATGTGTGTAAGTCTACGAGTGTGTGTGTGTGTGTGTGTGTGTGTGTGTGCATGCATGTGTGAGTGTGTGTGTATGTGTGTGAGGTTAATGGTGATTGTGATGAAATACTGTGCATCTTAAAATACAAGAGTTCTTTAGTAAGTCTTGGATTGAAATGCTAGTTTTGTCCTCTCTTGGCAAACTCAGTTTATTTAATCATTTGGTTGTATTGCAGATTTCTCAAATTGTCCACTGAGATGACAATTTTCCTCACTGCCTTGTTGTGAAGATTAATTAAGACAAAATATATGCCGTCTAGTAGGTTGATCATTATATATATTCTTAAATATTTAAAATCTGAGCTTGCTCTTGGTCAAATTAATCCAAGAGGAATTTTCAGTACTCATTCCTTAGAGTGAGGCATTTTGTCGCCCCCTCTAAGGATTCTTTAATGTATTAACCAACACAAGTGCTGATTCTGCGGGTCTTCTCTTTCTCGCAAAGGACAACCGACTGATTAATGCCAGTTGTCAAAAGTTAGGCACCACCTTATTTTCAACCTCTGAGGTCCCCTTTCCCATCTCCAAATCTCTGGAAATTCACACGTGACAGTAACTAGTGAACATACGCCTTCTGGGTGTGCACAGACTGGGACACATAAGCAACTTGGAAGAACAGACAGCAGAGTTAGGTGTGGTTAACATAGATATTTAGTATGCATAGCACCGGTGTCTAGTATGCAAGGAAAAGATGCTACTAGTGTGAAGATAGCGCTGGTGGACAACAGAAACTCCCAGGGCAGGCTCAGCACCGGAACAAACCATAAGTAAGAGAAGCATAGGAATTAACCTGAACACTGCTCCCACTGCATTCACCCAAAACTTAGGATTTTAGAGGACCAAAAAAGAAACTGCATTGAAATTCATATCACTCCAGTCAGAATGGTTATCATTACCAGGAAGCCAATGTCCTTTTTGTGAGTTCTTAGTCTCATTAGTAAAAGAATTTCAAAACTGACTTGGAAGAAAGCTTATGGATGATTTTCATAAAATGTGAAAGAAAAACAACAGGACAAGCAGTCAATAACCTTGGAGTCTGCCAGGAGGAGGCAGACGGATAAGAAGAAAGAGAAAGCCATGTCTTTTTGAGTCAAAGTCCTAGAAAACAGGCAGTTAGCTCTTGATGTCTGTAAGCAGCTACTTGGTAAAGAGGCAACTGCACTGTGCAAGGCCAAGTAGCTTCAGACCAAGGTGGAAAACCATAAGTGTCTGGGAAAGTACACTGAGGCTCAGGGCCAGTATCCAAAAGTAAACAATAGAAATAAATAGGGAAATGTTATGCTTTTCTGGGTTAGAACTCAAGAAAATAGACAGGCTTAACAGTGCTTCCTAATGGAAACTTTGTATGTGATGGTGCTAAGGAAGTGGCTCATGGGATAAATAAGTACATTATCTCATGAAGAAGCTAATTCATTCTTTGAATGTCTTCAGGTGAATTATATTCCCTGAGCGGTAGATTCCTAGCCAGATAATTGACAGGCCAGATGGATTAACTCTTAGGAGAAGACATAACACTATGTGATGGTATAATCTTTGGCAGAGAACAGAAGATTGTATAGTTCTTAACCAAGAGGAAGTGATTTTGTCTGAGTGAGTGTCAAGAAAGCCCTGATATCTCAACCTTTTTATATGGTCAAAGGGCTTTGATATTTATTTATTGAACAACATGGTATGGGAAAGATAGTTTTAAAAAAAAAAGAGTTTAATGGAGTTTTACAAGGAAAGAAGTTACTTTCCCAACTAACCCAGAATAGAACTCAAAGCCACAAACAGGTGTCATTAAACTATATCCACATGTTGCTTACAACATTTGTTGCATATTAATTCTGTCTACTGCTGGTTGCCCTCAACCTGTTGGTTGCTTTTAGCAAATGCTTACAACACACACACACACACACACACACACACACACACACACACACACACA
>CABHPR010126290.1:0-10071 GCA_902168415.1 Peromyscus melanophrys | reverse complement strand
ACACACACACACACACACACACACACACACACACACACACACACACACATTCATTATTCTGTTTCAGGGCCATGGGAAGAGTATGTAACTTAAGAGTAAAGTCATATATTAAACTTAGGTTATACACGCTGATTGCATGGGAAATCCGAGCCGTAGTAGGTTAGTTACATTGTTCTCTTAGAGGCAGTTTAAATTTAAACAGGCTGAGCACACAGTAGGGCAGCAGACTAAATAAAAGTCTTAAAATTTTCTAAAGGAATATTATTAACTTGGAGGTAAGCTCCAGCAAAAATCAGTCTCTTTGGGATCAAGATATATTTTCAGAAAAATGTATAACCATGAACACTATATGTTTGTTTATAGCACATGATAAAAGGTTACCTTTCAGAATGTTAAATCAGTAGTTTATCCTGTGGCCTAGAAATACTGTTTATACTAAGAAATATATAAAAGACAGATCTATGAATGAACGATCCAGGAGTTTTTGTTAAGGGAATATGTTGCTATGGAAACTTACAATTTGTTCTCTGCACAGAAAATTTTGTTTTATTACTGATTGCCTCAATAAGAAGAAGGAGAAGTTCTGCTCAGATCTATGATGTAACCAAAAGGGAAAGATTGCACAATAAAACCACCACAATTTGTAGATAATAAGTGAATACTGTTTGTGACGCGTGACAACTTTTATTTATTCTGATCTGTAAAATATGCACATTAAACATTGCTCTTATCTAGCCCCTTCTTTGTAATAACTATGTTCATTACATTTCAGGATACACAAAATAGGATGTGACTAGTTGAACTTTTACTAGAATATTTTTCATAATGACCCATATGTTTACTCTGCTGTGAAAGTTGTTATTTATTCACATATTTGCCTTCACTAACTAACTTTTTAATCCTGTTTGCTTATAATTGTCTTTTCTCCAAACTTTCATAATTTTTTGAGAATGTATCAAGGATGGCTTTTTACATCATCTCATGTTTTTCTCTGATTTCCACCCTCATTTCTCCTTAGGATCGTGTATAAATTATTCAAGACTCAATATGCTTTCATAACTCAGCACAGCAAAGTAGTGGTTCCACCCTTTCTCGCTTCAGGTCCTAGTTTTTATTGCTTATGTGATTAATTTCTCCTCAGATATTAGCAGCAACTTGTACACGGAGATGTGCATTTTGAAATGCTAGTTTATTTCTTCAGGCTTCATTTTTATTATCTGTGAAATGAAATATCTTAGTTTGGATAACCATTGCTGTGATGAAACACCATTACCAAAATCAATTTGGGAAGGAAAGGGTTTATTTCATCTTACAGTTTGTAGTCCAGAAAAGTCAGGGCAGGAATTCAAGGCAGGAACTTGACGACAGGAACTGATGAAGAGGCTATGGAGGAGTGCTACTTACTGGTTTATTTATGGCTTGCTCAGCCTGCTTTCTTAGAGCAACCAGAACCACAAGCCCAGAGATGGCACTACCCCTTGTGGATGGGCTTATGCACATCAGCCAAGAAAATACACCACAGACTTGCCCTCAGCCTAAATCAATCTCTGTCTCTGTCTCTCTGTCTATGTCTTTCTCTCTCCCCCAACTGAATATAGATTCTTCTCTCATACAATACAACCTATAACAATTTCCTCTCCCTCCACTCCTCCTAGCTCTCCCCCAACAACCTCCCCTCTCCCCAGAATCTACTTCCCCTCCTCCCATCAGAGAAGAGCAGGACTCCAAGAGACAACAACCAAATATGGCAAAACAAAATCCAAAAAGACAAGACAAAAGCCCTCACAGCTAAGCTGGACAAGGCAACCCAACAGAAGGCAAAGGTCCCATGAGCAGCAAAAAAGAGACAGAGACACACCCGCTCCCACAGTTAGGAGTTCCACAGACTCACCAAGCTAACAGCCACAACATATATTCAGAGGACCTGGTGCAGACTCATGTAGGCCCTATGCTTGCTGCTGCTTCTGTGTCTGTGAGCCCATATGTGTACTGTATAGTTGATTAAGTGGGCTATGTTCTCCTGTGTCCTCTATCCCCTCTAACTACTGCAATCTTTCTGTTCCCTTTTCAATGGGATTTCAGAGCTCTAAGAGGAGGGACCTAATGAAGACCTCCAATTTATCTCTCTCTGCATAATGTCTGGCTGTGGGTTTCTGCACCTGCACCCATCTGATGCCTGAAGAAGCCTCTCCGATGATGACTTGACAAGGCACTGATCTATGAGTACAGAAGAATATCATTAGGAATCATTTCATTAATTTTTTTCAGACCACCAGTTGTGTTTGGTTCTATCCTAGGTCTTTCGACTATCCACTCTCCAGTTTCTGGCTATACAAGCAGTGTCTGGCATAGGCTCCCTCTCCTGGGGTGGACCTCAAGTTAAATCAGACAATCAGGTATTGGTTGGCCACTCCCACAAGTTCTGCACCACCATTTCCCCACACATCTTGCAGGCAGGACAGATTGTTAAAGGTTTTGTGGCTGGGCTGGTGTCGATGTTTCTCTTTCAGTATTCTGCAGAGAACCTTCCTGTACCAAAGAGACTAGACTATAAGGGTGAAGGCTCCATGCAGGCATCAGCTCAACCTCTCCACATTCCATGAGCAGTATGGGTGTTGTCCTCAGCAATGGGGCAACACTCTGACTTAGCATTAGCCTGGGTTGTTTGGGGACAGTGAAACTTCTGGAAGTTCTTTCATTGTATAGGATTGTTTTAGCTTCCTGGGTTTTCTGTTTTCCCATATGAAGTTGTGAATTATTCTTTCAAGGTCTGAAAAAAAATTATATTGGAATTTTGATGGAGATTTCCTTGAATTCTGTAGATTGCTTTTGGTAGGATGGCCGGTTTTACTAGGTTAATCCTAGAGATCCATGAGAATATGAGATCTTTCCATCTTCTGATCTCTTCTTCAATTTCTTTCTTCAAAGACTTGAATTTTTAATCATACATGTATTTTACTTGCTTGGCTAGAGTTACCCTAAGATATTTTATATTACTTGAGGGTATCATGAAAGGTGTTATTTCCTGTATTTCTTTTTCAGTCTGTTTGTGTTTTGCATGTAGGAAGGCTACTGATTTTTTTTTTAATGTTAATCTTATATCCAGCCACTTTGATGAAGCTGTAAGAGTCCCCTGGTGGAATTTTTAAGGTCACTTATGTATACTGTCATTTCATTGTCAAATAAAGATACTTTGACTTCTTCCTTTCCAGTTTGTATCCCTTGATCTCCTTCAGTTGTCTTACTGTTTTAGCTAAAACTTCAAGTATTATATTGAGTAGATGCGAGAGAGTTGACAACCTTGTCTTGCTCCTGCTTTTAGTGGAATTGCTTTAATTTTCTCTCCATTTAATTTGATGTTGGCTATTGGCTTGCTGTAAATTGCATTTATTATGTTGAGGTACGTCCCTTGAATCCCTAATCTCTCTAGGAATTTTATCATAAGTGATGTTGGATTTTGTCAAAGGCCTTTTCTGCATCTAATGAAATGATCATGTGGGTTTTTTCTTTCACTTTATTTATATGGTGGATTATATTTACTGATTTTCATGTTGTATCATCCCTGCATCTCCACAATGAAGCCTACTTGAAGATGGTGGATGATCTTTTTGATGTGTTTTTGGATTTGGTTTTCAAGTATTTTACTGAGTATTTTGGCTTGTATGTTCATAGGGAAATTGGTCTGTAATGATCCTCTTTATTAGGTATTTATGTGGTTTGGGTATCAGGGTAACTGTGGCCTTGTAAAATGAATTGGGCAATGTTTCTTCTGTTTTTATTTTGTGGAATAATTTGAGGAGTATTGGCATTAACTCTTCTTTGAAAGTCTGGTAGAATTCTATACTAAAACTGCCTAGCCCTGGGCTTTTGGGGAGTGGGGGTAGGAGAGTTTTAGTGACTGCTTCTATTTCACTGGGGTGTATAAGACTATTTAAATTGTTTATCTGATCTTGATTTAACTTTGGTAAGTGGGTACCTATTGAGAAAATTATCCATTTCTTTGAGATTTTCTAATTTGGTGGAGTACAGGTTTTTAAAGTATGTTCTAATGATTCTTTGAATTTCCTCAGCATCTGTTGTTATATCCTCCCTTTTGTTTCTGATTTTATCAATTTGGATACTCTCTCTCCATCTTTTAGTTAATTTGGATAATGGTTTGTCTATGTTGTTGATTTTCTCAAGGAACTAGCTCTTTGTTTCGTTGGTTCTTTGCATTGTTTTATTTGTTTCTATTTTATTGATTTCAGACCTCAGTTTGATTTATTTCTTGCCATTTAGTCCTTTTGAAAGTATTTACTTCTTTTAGTTCTAGGTCTTTTAGGTGCTGTTAGGTTGCTGATATGAGATCTCTCTATTTTTTTGTAGGCACTTAGTACTATGAACTTTCCTCTTAGCACCACTTTCATTATGTCCCATAAGTTTCAGGATGCTGTGTATTCATTTTCATTGAATTCTAGAAAGTCTTCAATTTCTTTATTTGTGTCTTGACCCATTTTTCATAGAGAGCTGTTCACTTTCCATGAATTTGTAAGCTTTCTGTTGTTGATAATATCTAGCTTTAATCTGTGGTGGTCTGATGGGATGTAGGGAGTTATTTCAAATTTCTTGTATTTAAGACTTGCTTTGTGTCTAAGTACGTGGTCAAATTTTGAGAAAGGTGCTCTCAGTTTCATGAGGTGCTGAGAAGAAGGTATATTCTTTTGTTTTGGTACAATGTTCTGTAAATGTCTGTTAAGTCCATTTGTTTTATAATGTCTGTTAGCACCAATATTTCTCTATTTACTCTTTGTTATAACCTGTATATTGGTAAGAGTGGGGTACTGAAGTCTCCCACTATCAGTATGTTAAGGTCAATATGTTATTTTAGCTATAGAAATGTTTCTTTTACAAAAGAGAGTGCCCTTGTGTTTGGGACATAGATATTAGGAATTGAAACACCATTTCCTTTGATGAGTATGTGGTATTCTTCCCTGTCTCTTTTGATTAGCTTTTGTTTGAAGGCTATTTTGTTAGATATTAAACTGGCTACACCAGCTTTATTCTGAATATCTTTTTTCAACCTTTTACAGTATGCAAAAGTCTATACTTGATGTTGAGGTGTGTTTCTTGGATTCAGCTGAAAGATGGATCCTGTTTTTGCTTTCATTCTTGTAGCAGGAGTCTTAAAGAGTCTTATTAATAAAATCAAACCTGAGGCCAGTTATTGGGGTGAACACTGGAAGGTCAGAGAGACAGAATAAGCCACAGCTATCTCACCTCGCTGGATCCTCAGCTGGTCTTGTTTCCTCAGACTGGATGCCCTGAGCCATCATCCAGAATGGGTCTCAGCTGAACTGCTGCTAGAAGCCTGAAAGCTTAACCAGGCCAAATGCTTCTCCAGGCCAAAGGCTCTCCAGGGCAAATGCCTCTAGTTTCTGGTCCTCACGCCTTATATACCTTTCTGCTTTCTACCACCACTCCTTGGGATTGAAGGCGTGCTTTCTGGGATTAAAGGCGTGGGTCACCACGCCTGGCTGTTTCCCATGTGGCCTTGAACTCACAGAGATCCAGAGGGATTTCTGTCTCTGGAATGCTAAGATTAAAGGCGTATGCTACCACTGCCTAACCTCTATGTTTAATATTGTGGCTGTCCTGTTCTCTGACCCCAGAGAAGTTTATTAGCATACACAATATTTTGGGGAACACAATACCCCCATACATTCTGTTAGCCTTTGTCTTTTTATTAAGGACTTGACACTGTCAGTATTGAGAGATATCAATGGCCAGTGATTATTGATTCCTTTTACTTTGTTGTTGTCAGTGGTGCTGGTGTTGTTGTTGGAGTGTGTGTGTGTTTCCCATCTTTTGATTTTGCTGCTATGAGATTGTTTATTTCCTGTGTTTACACGGGTGTAGTTAACATGGGTTGGAGCTCTCCTTCTATCGCTTTCTGTAGGGTTGGATTTGTAGATAGACATTGTTTATATTTGACTTTATCATGGAACATATTTTTTTCCATCTATGGTGATTGAAAGTTTTGCTGAGTATAGAATTCTGGGCTGGTGTCTGTGGTCTCTTAGAGTCTGTCTAAGCCCTTCTAGCTTTTAGAGTGTCCACTGAGAAGTAAGGTGTAATTCTAATAGGTTTGCCTTAATATGGTTCTTGGTATTTTTTCCTTGAATCTTTTAATATTCTTTATTTGTTTTCTATATGTTTAGTGTTTTACTAATATGTAGCAAGGGGGTGTTCTTCTTATGGTCCAATCTATTTAGTGTTCTATATTCTTGTATCTTTATAGGCATGTCCTTCTTTAGGTTAGAAATTTTTTCTTCCATGATTTTGTTGAAAACATTTTCTGGGCCTTTGAGCTGGGATTCTTCTCCTTCTTCTATTCCTACTATTCTTAGGTTTGATATTTTCATAGTGCCCCAGATTTCCTAGATTATTTGTGTCAGTAATTATTTAGATTTAACATTTTCTTTGAATGATGTATCCATTTCTTCTATCATATCTTCAATGCCTGAGATTCTCTCGTCCATATCTTGTTTTCTGTTGGTGAATCTTGCCTCTGTAGTTTCTGTTGAAATTCTTAAATCTTTACTTCCAGAATTCCCTTAGTTTATATCTTCCTTATTGCTTTTATTTCTATTTTCAGTTCCTGATCAGTTTTATTTGTTTCCTTCAACTGTTTATTTGTTTTTCTTGGATTTCTTTAAGGGATTTATTTATTTACTCCAATTGTTTGCTTGTGTTTTCCTGGATTTATTTCAGGGAACTATTCATTTCCACCTTAAGGGTCTTCATTGTGTTCATATAGTTGATTTTAAGGTATATTTCTTATGTTTCAGCTATATTGGAATGTTCAGGGTCTGCTGTGATAGGATAGCTGGGTTCTAGTTGAGACATTTGCCCTGGCTGCTGTTCATCGTTTTTACACTGGTGTCTTGGCATCTGGGTTTCAGGTCATTATAGCTCTAGGTGCTGATTTCTGGGTTTGTCTTCGTTGGGTAGATATTTTGTTCCTTGGTTTCTGTTTCCTCTCTGGATTTTCAGAGAGTGTGATGGCTGTGTGTTGCCTGTTTTACTGGCCTGCTTATCTGGTGTTCTTACACGGAATGCTTATTGGTATTGGAGGTTGGGATGCAGTGATACAGGGGGAGGAATGTCTGAAGGAGATGGTCCATTGGATCCACAGGATATGTGGCAGGTAGAAGCAAGGCCACAGCTGTTGATCTGTTGCAGCTCTAGGGAGGAGACTAAGGGATTGGGTTTGGGGAAACAGAGAGAATGGAGAAGGTTTCAAGGCATTTTCTCATTTGAGTTTCTCTTCTTCCAACTGACTATATTTTGTGTCAAGCTGACATAAAACTAGTCAGCACATAAAGATAGTAGATTACATTGTGTGGGCTTTTGGTCTTGAGCTTTCAACTCTGCTGCTAGCAGATATAGACAACATTTAAATAAATGAAGATAGATTTTCTATTAAATTATATTTAGAAAAGAAGACATCTGGCCAGCTTAAGCCTGTCAACCATGGCTGGCCAACCCTTTGTGTGCACTATAGTCTCCAAGTCTTCTTCAAGTGCTTTCTATTCTAAGAAAATGTAAAGAGTAATTTCTATCCTTAATATTAAAGGATTAATGCTTTTCTTAAACAACCTTGTAGTAATACATTCCATTGATTAATTGCCATCGGTAGTGATGGATGACTTGGGACTTTGCTTCTCTTTCTCAATATATTTCTCATGATTGTGTGAATTTAACACATAGTGTCTCCATATGTCAGATTGTAGACAGGCAGCTCTCTCATATATAACACTTCATTAGCTGGGTGTAACCTCCTACCCATCTGCCTATGTTTATTGTTGCAGGCCAGTTTACAGTTGATAGTATACTTGCATGCCCTTTCCTTCTTGATATAGTAGGATAAGAAAGATATGTGAAATAGTTTATGAGAGCATTAATTTTCAGAAATCTACATCTGTTTTTCAAATCCACAATAAAAAAAATGAAGCCACTTGGCTGGATATATCAATAAAAGTACTGATATTAGATTCAGTGAATACTGGCTTGATTTCTATTTTTCCTGAAGTGGCAAATGAAGCAGTGTACAGGGAGTAGTTTCATTTCTCCCTTCTCTTCCACAATCCGTTTTCATTTATCTTTGATGCGATGTTCAGCGGCACTTTCTGCAAGCTCCCCGACATACTCTACCCAGCTACCCTCGGTAGGTGTGTACACCTCCAAAAGTGAGCCTCCTAAGCCTTTCTCGTAGAATATTCACAAGGAAACAAAAGCCTTCATGACTTTGCCTCATTCTCACTGCAGTCAGCTTTCAAATCTCTGTGTAAAAGGAGCAGAGAGTCTAACTGCTGTCTCAAGTCTAAAAGCAAATTCCCATACCAAGAACAATTAAGCCATTGTTATTTACTCAAAGCCCATCTGAGGGTTTCTTCATACCTGGACTCTAGCCTTCATATTCTAACATGAATGATTGAGGTTTCACATGAACACCAACATTTCTTGCTGAAATGGGCTGTGCTGCATAGAAAATCTTTTATGTGTCCACCATTTGTCAACTTTGTCTTCATCTCTCTCGATCTTTATTCACTAGTACAAAATGAGTCTGCTTAGAAAACATGAATTTGAGTGCTCATTGTAAGCTCTTTGGGGCCATGCCAGGGTCCCAGAAGTAGCAAATCTTGGGATGCATTCTGACACGTTTGTCTAATGATTCTGTTACAAAGCAGAATCTACCATCAGTTAAAATAAGCTGGAGTGGGGGCTCCTGTAATCCCAGCACTGGAGGGCTGAGGCAGGGAGAGTGTCATGTGTCTAACATTAACTTAGCCTGCATAGTGAGTTTCAGGACAGCCTGATTTATAGGTTCAGATTCAATCTAAAACAATAATAAGAGAGTGGATGATTTAGCTCAGTAGTAGAGCACCTGCCTATCAAGCACAAGGCCCTGGGTTTAGCACTCAGTTCTGTAAAAAAAGGGGGGGTGAGGAAGAAGGAGAGAATAAAGAAAGACAGATAGAAGAGAATGAAAGAGAGAAAGGAAGGAAGGAAGGAAGGAAGGAAGGAAGGAAGGAAGGAAGGGAGAGCTAGGAAAAGAAAGACTAAAAGTAGTTAGGCAAGTTGAAACAAAAAGACTATAAACTGGCTGGGAGCCATGGATCAGTCCCTCTGCACCCCCTCCCCCAGAGAGAGAGAGAGAGAGAGAGAGAGAGAGAGAGAGAGAGAGAGAGAGAGAGAGAGAATAATTTTTTTTAAAAGAATAATATAACTATTCACTTATTGTTACTCCAGATTTTTATATGAATTAGATTCCCAGGCAAATGTGGTTTTGATGTATGAATTAGGAACATTGTCATTACAGCAAAATTTCTCACTGTGTAGAACTGCTTTTTCAGAATTTATCTATCCAAGGTTGTTAAGTATGTTTAATCAACTTTCCAGGATCATTAAATAGATTTGCTCTCTATAATCTTGAATTGCCATGTATTAAAGATTAACATGGATAGCCAAAATCAACCACCAATACAGAGGTCCCAACAGAAGATGTCTTAATTCTGTAACTGTGGTATTAGACGATGGTAAAATATCCCAGTCATCGGGAAGACATAGCTGTGTTAGACAGGCGCTTCACAGGTAACATGTATAGTATATATTTATCAATTTAGCCTTGAAATCCCAGAGTGGATCTTGACTTTTTCTCCTTTTCAGTTCATATAAATGAATCAACAAATTCCATCATTTTGAATCATCTGTTTTCTTCATATTCCCATTGCCCATGTACCTCACAAGCAGAACAAATACTTATACTCTCCAATTTGATAGCCACTTTTTGGTGTTAACGATATAGCTGTTAAAATAAAAATATACAATATTAGTTCTTATCAGAATTTTGTCCTGTAAGACTTATATTTACGCCGGGCGTTGGTGGCGCACACCTTTAATCCCAGCACTCGGGAGGCAGAGGCAGGCGGATCTCTGTGAGTTCGAGGCCAGCCTGGGCTACCAAGCGAGTTCCAAGAAAGGTGCAAAGCTACACAGAGAAACCCTGTCTCGAAAAACCAAAAAAAAAAA
>CABHPR010126289.1:0-19063 GCA_902168415.1 Peromyscus melanophrys | reverse complement strand
AGAGAGAGAGAGAGAGAGAGAGAGAGAGAGAGAGAGAGAGAGAGAGATACAGGGGCTATTTGTGTGATACACACACACACACACACACACACACACCAGATGTGGTAATGCACATCTGTAATTTCAGCACTTGGGAGGAAAAGACAAGAGGATCAGGAGTTCAAGGGCAACCTCAGCTATGTAGTAAGTGTGAGGCCAGCCTGAGCTACATAAGATCCTGCCCCCAACCCCCCTACCCACACACACACAAAACAAAAAAATCAATTACACAAACGTAGAGGAAGGAAAGCGCAAAGCTTCGTGTACCGGTCGTCCCACTTTACAGAGAAATTGCCATGTGTTACAGAACCATTCTAAAAGCAATGCAAGCCCTCAGCTGCACGCATTACTGTGCAAGACCCATTCCTACGCCAGACTTCCGCAGCCTCAGGGTAAGTATGTGTATTGTTATCTTAGTTTTTCTTTACTACTCTGTTTCCTTGTGTGGCTGTTTAAGGACTGTTTACATGACTTGTACACTCACTGTAATCCGTCAAGAACTGAGAAAGAGCTCCTAGGTGTTTTTTGTTTTTGTTTTTGTTTTTGTTTTTTTTTTTATTGTTTTGTTTGTTTTTGAGGCAGGGTCTCAGGCAACTCAGGCTCTTCCTGAACTCACTGTGTACTTGAGGATGACCTAGAAGTTTGGAAGCTGCTGGAGTTACAAGCATGAGCTGCCATGCCGGCATTTCTTTAATGTGGGTCTGTGGCTCAAACCCAGGGCCACATGCGTGCTAGGCAAGTGCTTTACCAATAAGCTGCGTCCTCTGCTGAGGTTTTTGTTTGTTTGTTTGTTTTTATAAATTCCCAGTCTTCCCGAGAAACACTATACCTGCTGGTCTCTCTGCAGTAACTAAGTCAATTTTTTTACCCTAAAAAAAAAAAGCACAGACCCCTTGGTCTTAAATTTTAGGTGACAGCATCGACATCATCAGGTTGGTCTGAGCCACTAATAATGCTTCTCTTCCTGTCTCCTGATTCCATGCAAACTTTTGTGACTGTTATTAAGCCCTCGTCAAATCTCAGCCCCGTCTTGAAGCTGGGACGGCGGCCCCCCAAACCACACGTCTCCTTTGTTCTCTGGCTTCCTGTTAGGATCTTTGATGGCTTCCGCTTGGCTAACGGATCCCATGAGTATCGCCAGAGTGCTCCCATCCTGCAGCTGCGGCGCCTGACCCTCCGTGTGTGAACCAGCCTAACTGCTCTTCCTTTGCGGACCCAGATTCCCCAAGCCCTGGGGTTCAACACAGCCATCTGTGCCTCTCCTTCCTCCTAGCTCTGGAACTTTCTCTGCACCTGCAAAGCAGACCGTCTCAGAAATGTTCACATTGTCTCCATTCAAAACACAGATACGGTTTTTTCTTCTTGGACAGTGACCAACACAGATCCATGCATATGTTGGGCTTTTTCCTTCTCCTGTGTACATATGTATGTATTTACAATAAATAGAATTACATCACTCATGCCTATGAATCTACACGGTCATCTTTTCAAAACCATACATAGAACTCTAGCTAGTTTTGCTTGTTTCTTTTCTTTTCTTTTCTTCCCCCCCCCCCCCCCCCCGCCCCACCATTGCTGGCCTGGAACTCACTATGTAGATCAGGTTGGCCTGAACTCATGAAGATTCACTCCCCCCACCCCACCCTACCCCCCCTTGGCTGGGATTGACTGAAGTTGTGTACCACCATTTCCAGCTATCTAGTTCTTTTTTTTTTTTTTTTTGCATGGGATTTCTCTGTGTAACAGTCTTGGTTATCCTGGAACTAACTCTCTTTGTAGACCAGGCTGGCCTCGAACTCACTGAGATCCGCTTGCTTCTGCCTCCCTCTCTGCTGGGCTTAAAGGCGTGCGCCACCATCACTGGGCTCTAGTTCTTCTCAGTAGGCTCATAATATTCCCTTAGGTGGACAAGCTCAGCCATTTTCATGTGCATAGTTACCTGAGCAAGCCCAGTGCTAAGTCTTGTTATTATAAAACAAATCGCCATCAATATTTTTCATTTATATGACTCTTTTTGAGGTTTATTTTTATTTATTTTTTTATTTGTGTGTATGATATGTGTGATCGGGTATCCTTGGAGGCCAGGTTCACAATAAAAGAAGAAAGAAAGAAACTCCTTAGTCAAAGCACAGTAGCTAGTCTCCTCCATAGGATGATGGTCCCTAAAGAGGTGCACCCTATGGTGGTATTTTATTTGTGCTGAAACGTGATTTTATTTGTATGTTAATAAATAAAGTTGCCTGGGGGTCAGAGCTAATAGCAAGCCATTTAGCAGAAGTCTGGCAGTGGTAGCACACGCCCTTAATCCGATCACATGGGAGGCAGAGTCTGAGTGTTCAAGGGCACAGCCAGCTTGGAGACACAGGCCTTTAATCCCAGTACCAACCACAGAGACCTGGAGGTCTGTATAGACAGGCAGTGATGATGAAGTCATGTGGTTGGGTTTACAGCCAATGAGAAGGCAGAACAGAAAGTCAATAAAAAATACAGACACACAGGAAGTTGGTTTCTTTTTTCTCAGGGGAAGGATGGCAGCGGCTGGTAAGCTAAAGGCTATTTGCTAGTGCTCTGACCACTTGGGTTTTTAACTCTTTATTTGGCTGTGTGTGTCTTATTTAATAAGACCGTTTAGAATTACATCTACAGCACCCCTCTGCTTCCACTTCCTCCCCAAGTGCTAGCACTGCAAGCATGAACCACCATGCTGAGTTTTTCCCTTTTGTGTGGTGCTAGGAACCTACTAAGGCCACTCACTAATCCTGGGACCCAGAAATGGGCTTCAGTACATGACAAGGGGGCAGGGGATGAAGGTGCAGAGGAACTGACTTCAGAGATTTTCCTACATGATCTGAGGGGATCGAGTGCAGTCACCAGATCTCAAATGTGGAAGAAGACAAAAGAGTCAATACCAGAGAGACTTGATGTCAGGAGACTCTACTAGCCCGTTGGTTGGGTTAGGGTTAGGATGGGCACCAGAAGCCTAAGGGTGCCGGTGACTGCTCAGAGATAGAAAAGCCAAGAGAAAGGTGTCTTATTAATAATAATAATAAAAAAAACCCGGAGCCAGGTATTGGGGTGAAAGCTGAAAGATCAGAGAAGCAGAACAAGCCACAGTCAACCTCATCTCAACAACTCCTCATCCAACCCTGTTTCTATGAATCCTCAGACTGAAAGCTTCTGAGTCCTCACCTGAATGGATCTCAGCTGAACTGCTGCTAAAAGCCTAAAAGCTTAAAAGCCTCTAGTTCCTGGTCGTCACGCCTTATAGACCTTTCTGCTTCCTGAGATTAAAGGCGTGTGTCTTTCCCAAGAAAGACATGAGATCTCAAATCCTGGGATTAAAGATGTGTGCCACCATGCCTGGCTGTTTCCAGTGTGACCTTGAACTCACAGAGATCCAGATGGATCTCTGCCTCCAAAATACTAGGATTAAGGGTGTGTGTGCCACCACTGTCTGGCCTCTATGTCTAATCTAGAGGCTGTTCTGTTCTCTGACCCCAGGTAAGTTTTATTAGGGTACACCATATATTGGAGGACACAATATATCACCACAGAAAGGGTTTACTCTTTATGGTGGTTAGTATTTACTGCCAACCTGACTGCAGTTGGAATTCACTGAGGAGACATCTCTGGGAGATTCTGTGAGGGTATTTCCAGAGGACAGCAGACCCACTGAATGTGGGCAGCACCATCCCATGGTATGGGGCCTCAGACCGAATAAAAATGGGGAAAGAGGCGGGCGAAGAGGCTCAGAGGGTAAGGACAATTGTTACTAAGCCTAAAGACCTGACCTTGCTCTCCAGAACCCACGTGGTGGAAGAAGAGAACAGATCCCCACCAGTTGCCCTCTGACCTTCACACGTGTGCCGTGACCCCACACAGACAGATAGGGAATAAAGAAATGAGAGGAAAACAGCTGAGCCCGGCCTCCCCCGGCATACCTTCCTCACCAAGATATCTGCACCTCAGACTGTGAGCCGTTATCTTTCTCACTGTACTGCTTGGTTTTGTCAACCTGACATCTGGGAGGAGGGAACTTCAAATAAAGAACTGCCTCCGTACATTGGCCTGTGGCCATGACTGTGGGGTATTTTCTTGATTAATGATCGATGTGGGAGGGCCCAGCCCTCTGTAGGAAGTGCCACCCCTGGGTGGGTAGTCCTGGATTGTATAAAAATCAGGCTGAGCAAGCCATGAGAGAAATCCAGGAAACAGCATTCCTCCGTGGCCTCTGCCTCTGTTTCTGCCTCCAGGTTCCTGCCTTGAGTTTCTGCCCTGACTTCCTTCAGTTTATATTTCTTTCCATGTGGGTATTATAACTCTCTTTAGATTGATGGATTATGCCACCACTTTTTATATACAAGGTCTTTTTCTTATTTAATTGAGGTCTGATAGTACTTTAGGTGTACTTAGATAAGGTCTGGATTTTTTATTTCGGTCGTGTGTGCTATGTGAATGCGCATTCATGTGTGTGCATGGGGTGAGTGTGTCTGCCTGTGTGTGCATGACAGGGATTCTCTGTGTGGCCTTGGCTGTTCTGGAACTCACCCTGTAGGCCAGGCTGGCCTTGAACTAAGAGATCCTGTGCCCCCCACCCCACCACTACCACTCCCCAGTGGTCACCACCTGGTGACTTCGTGACTTTGATGATCACTCTCCACCTGATTTTGGTTTTTTGAGACAGGGCTTCTCTGTGTAGTTTTGTGCCTTTCCTGGAACTCACTCTGTAGACCAGGCTGGCTTCGAACTCACAGAGATCCACCTGGCTCTGCCTCCCGAGTGCTGAGATTAAGGGCGTGCGCCACCACTGCCCGGCCACCTGATTTTTTTTTTAAAAGATTTATTTATTTATTTAAGACTGTGAGTGCTCTGTCTGCATGTACAACTTTATGCATCAGATCCCACTATAGACAGTTGTGAGCCACCATGTGGGTGCTGAGGCTTGAACTCAGGGCCTCTGGAAGAACAGCCAGTGCTCTTAACTTCTGAGCCATCTCTCCACCTGATTTTAAAGACAGGTTCTCTTCACTGAACCTGGTGCTCACCAACTCAGTTAGGCTGGCTAGCCAGGGAGCTCCCAGGTTCCTCCCCTGTCGGCCACCTGCTCCCTGAGCTGGGGTCATGGGCATGCTTGCCTATGTCTAACTTTCTCCATGGCTGAGGGGATCTGAAATCAAATTCAAAACCAACTATTGCTATATGGTGAGATTCCGTCTCAAAGCCAACAAACAAATCATTTTTTGTTTTAGCTAGGCATGGTAGCACACTCCTACAGTTCAAGCATTTGGAAAGCTAAGTTTGAGGTCAGCTTGGGCTACATAATGAGACTTTTCCTGGCTACCAGTCTTGACCAAGGTCCCTCACATCCTTACGTGGTTTATGTAGACAACTACATTTTATTCTTCAGTAGAATGAGCTGTTAGTTATTTTACTGTTTGTAACCATGTCTTTGACACAACTCAAATTTATTTTTCTAACATTATAACGTATAGGACTCAGGGGCTGGAGAGATTTCTCAGTGGTTAAGAGCACTTGTTCCCCCCTCCCCCCACAGACAGGGTTTCTCTGTGTAGCTTTGCGCCTTTCCTTGATCTCGTTTTGTAGGCCAGGCTGGCCTCGAACTCACAGAGATCCATCTGCCTCTGCCCCATGAGTGCTGGGATTAAAGGCGTGCGCTGCCACCGCCCGGCTGTGCACTTGTTCTTGTAGAGGACTCAGGTTTGATTCCCAGCACGGACATGGTAATTCACAACCATCCGTAATTCCAGGTCCTTTTGATCCAATGCCCTCTTCTGACCTCTGTGGGCATCAAGCACACAGGTGGTACACAGATGTATATGCAACAAAACACCCACACCTAAAATAAAATGAATACATCTAATAAAAAATTAAAAAGAAATACTTGTAAATAGATACATAAAATATAGGACTAATTTTCATTTCTCTGTACTTGAGTCAATACTATTTGTTGAACAACAGCTTTTTCTCATCAGATCGAATGTGACATGTGCTACATATTGTTTTCCTTTATAGTAGATTGCTAAGTAAATCCCCTCAGACTCTCTCATTCTTCTCTCTTCACTTCTTTGACACAAATTCTTCCTCTGTTGCCTAAGTTGATCTCAAAGATTCAAGTAATCCTCCTTGCTCAGTCTCCCAAGTCCACCAGGCCATCCCATCATGCCTACTTTCTTTTTCTTTTTCTTTTTTCCTTCTGCTTTTTTTTGAGACAGGGTTTCTCTGTATAGTTTGGGTGCCTGTCCTGGATCTCGCTCTGTAGCCCAAGCTGGCCTCGAACTCACAGAGATCCGCCTGCCTCCGCCTCCCCAGTGTTGGGATTAAAGGCATGCACCACCACTGCCTGGTCATGCCTACTTTCAATGATTTTCCTTTTCCCTCTATATATTTATTCTCCCATACAAATTTAAGGATATCACTAAAAGCAAAATAAAGCATATGTTAGTATTATATTAAGTTTAAAATTAATTTTAGGAAAATAAACATTTTATGATATTGTATCTGATAACATTTTTCTTTTTTCATGATTTTCTGTTTTTTTAGTTATATTGGTATGTTTGCATTGCTAGTGACTAATTTTGAATTTTCGAACCTATATAAATGAAATTATAGTTCTTTTGTGCTTTATTTCTCAAAATTAGATGACTGTATTGGATTTATAAAACTAGTGTGAAGGGGCTGGAAAGATGGCTCAGCAGTTAAAAGCACTACCTGCTCTTGCAGAGAACCTGGCTTCAATTTCCAGCACCCACGTGGCCCCTCGCAACCATCTGTAACTCCAGTTTGAGGGCCTGATGTCTTCCTCCGAGATGTGTTTCTAGAGAACAATATGAAAATACTCACACCAGGTTTTTTTGTTTGGTTGTTTGTTTTTTGGATTTTTTTCATGTGTATGGGTGTTTTCCTGTATGTGTGTTTATGTACCACATATGTGTTTGTGTACTGCATGGCTGTCTGTGTACCACATGTCTGTCTGTGTACAACGTGTGTCTGTGTACCACCGTTCCTGCCTGTGTACCACCATTCCTGTTTGTGTACCACATGCCTGTGTACCACGTGTATCTGTGTACCACGTGTGTCTGTGTACCACATGCCTGTGTACCACGTGTGTCTGTGTACCACATATCTGTCTGTGTACCATGTGTGTCTGTGTACCACATGTGTCTGTGTACCACATGTGTCTGTGTACCACATGTGTCTGTACCACATGCCTGTCTGTGTACCAGGTGTGTCTGTGTATCACATGCCTGTCTGTGTACCACATGCGTCTGTGTATCACATGCCCGCCTGTGTACCACATGCCTGTCTGTGTACCACATGCCTGTCTGTGTACCACGTGTGTCTGTGTACCACATATCTGTCTGTGTACCACGTGTGTCTGTCTATATTGTTCTATATTCTCAAACAATCTGAACTAGAAAATAGGAAGAGCATTGCCATTTGAGGATTCAAGACGCTCCAGTTTAATATTGCCTGAGCCGATGCTTATTCATCATTTAAAACAATTTTACTATGAAACTTTTCAAATACGTACAAAAGTATAGACCGGTATGAAGCGCCTTCTACCTAGCCTTGACAATGGTCACTATTTTACATTCCCATTTCATCATACACCTGGTACACAGCTGGTCTTTCCTCTTCCACTTAGAAGCATCCCCAGGTTTAACATCATCTAAGCATTGTGCACATAGAATGTGTTAAAGCATCACATGATACCCCAACCTGATATACATTTTTACATAGCAATTTAAACATAAATTTAAAATTTTTTTAAATATATACATCAGATTATTTCAGTTTAGCTAGCTCAGCTCACATAGTCACAGCCACCCACGTCCTCTTTTTTCCGTGTGCCAGGATGGGAATAGAAGCTCTTTGAAAGGACTGAGTAAGGAGTCTGCCTGTCAATGTCAACCTTTGACATCTTATTCTCCTCAAATGGCCACATCTAAAACTAGTAATGAAGTGCAACCATTTGAGCTTACCTCATGACTCACGCTTTTATTCATTCCTCTATTTCCCAATAAGGCTGTTCCCTGCAAAGAATCTTTCTTCTCACCCATTATCAAGGCCACAGCCAGTGACCTTTTAAAAGTACTAGTTAGGTAATGCCACGTCTTTGCTGGAAATCCTGTCATAGGACATCTCCATGTGATGGGACATGGAGAAATCTACATGGCAGTTCAGATTCCCAAATATGTTTATATTGGGTTTCTAAGCTCTTGTGGTGGTTTGAATAGGTATGGCAGTCATCAGCATGAATTGAATAGTGCCCCGCCCCCTGCCCTGTAATGTCTCCTGTTGAAATCAGCATATGACTTTATTTGGATATAGAGCTCTTGAAGATATCATTAGTTAGGAATCTCACGTGAAACCACCCAGAGTTGAGTAAGCTCTAAATCCTGGGACATTGGCTGTTGTAGTAACACCTGTTCACCATGTCCTAGCGAGGGGCTGTGGATAGAAAAACAGAGACAAGAGACAGCAGGTCATTTGCCTCAGCAGAATGTCAAATGCTGTTTATTGAAGGAGGTAGGAAACCTTAAATACAGGCTTACAGCACAATGGGAGAAACCCGGAGGGCAGAAGTTCACTACCAATGTTCTACAATTCTTGCATCTAAGCTGTTAACGCCCAATATGCAGGATACACAAACAAGGAACTTCCTTAAGCATTTGGGAGGGTGGAAACCGGCAGGGAACTAGCATAGGGAGGACATCAAGGTCAAGGTCAGTAAGCAAGGCAACAGCTACCCAAAATGGGGGCCAGGGCCCTACAATTGGCCTTCTAGGAATAGAAGACTTGCCCAGTTCATGGCTCATGCCTGTGATCCCAGCACTCAGAAGGCTGAGGTAGGAGACCTTTGCTGGGATGACAGCAACTCACCTTTGCAGTGATTGTTTACCACTCTCGACCTCTCGACCAAGCTAGGCAACGAAGCCCTTTACAATTCTGCTACTATAAAATACTGACCCTTACATCTGGACCTTTGTTTTTCTGCCCCACTGTTTAAAACGTCCTTGCTGTCTCCTATTGACTGCTTATGACTGTGTTTTAGAGTCATCTGTCCAGGATGTTTTCTCAGATCTTACCTAGCCTTGCCTCACTGCCATATCCCATCTCATCTCTCCACCATACACATTACACTCCAGGTTTACCTTAACCACAGCATGGATCCCACTATCTACTAAAGTCAAATGATGTCATTCTTTTCTCTTCTCTGTCTGTCTGTCTGTGTCACTGTCTGTCTGTCTGTCTGTCTCTCCCTTCTTGGAACAGGGTTTGCTATGTAGCTGAAGCTGGCCTTGAACTCCTGATCCACCTCCTTGTACCTCCCAAGTGCTGGGATTACAGGTGTTCATCACCACACCAAACTCCCCCATTTCTTTTCTTTTCTTTTTCCTTTTTTTTTTTTTTTTTTTTTTTTTTTGGTTTTTCGAGACAGGGTTTCTCTGTGTAGCTTTGCACCTTTCCTGGATCTCGCTCTGTAGACCAGGCTGGCCTCGAACTCACAAAGATCCGCCTGCCTCTGCCTCCCGAGTGCTGGGATTAAAGGCGTGCGCCACCACTGCCCGGCTCTTTTCTATGTCTCTTTCCTTAACTCTTTGTCACCGAAATAGTAAGAAGCCAGTCATTTACGTTCCCTCCTTGTTTTGATTTGCTTATGTTTTTTAGTGGTGAACTGGGTACCTAGTAGGCACTTTACAACTGTTATAGAATGAGAAATGAATGCAGGTCTTTGAGAATGTACATATGGTAAGAATCTCCAGGTGTTAAAACTGGTTTGCAATGACATCTGAGATAAGTTCTTTATTCAGGTTTGTCCTTTACAGAGAATAATAACTGAAGAAATTGAAGGAATTACTTTATGAATATTGAATGTTATATTAGGCAGTATTAAATTATCCCATTTAGTTTCTGTGTTACGTGTTTTGAAAACTCACTTTCATTTAACCATAGCCCTATTCATTTTGATTATCCTTACATCATATAATGTAAAATTCTCGACTACAACTATAAATTTCAATGATGAAATTACCATTTGAATGGGTTTGAATTTCATTTTAATGAAATTAAAGCAAATGATATGGAGTTTTTTCTGAAGAAAGAAAAGCTTCTATTGAAATCAGAAGATGTATATTCCTCACACATAAAAGAATTAGAAATAGGAACTTAAAGTGAAGAGCTAAATAGTATTGATTATGTTCGGATAACCCACCATTCCCATCATCATGTAAACGATGCAGGGTCCTAGAATGAAATGAGGACAGGAAAATGTTATTAGAAAACTGGGCCTGGTGACACAGGCCTGTAACCTGCGCGGCTCCAAGGCTAAAGCGGGAGGGTCAAAAGTTCAAGGCCCGCCTGAACTACAGAGCACATTCAAAGCCATTCTGGGCAACATATCAAGACATGATTCAGAATTAAAAAAAAGTGGGGAGGCTAGGTCGACGGCTTGGTTAGTAAATGTGTGCCGTGTAAGCAAGAGGACCTGAGCCCTGTAAAAAAGTATATACTAGGCATGGACATGCGCTTAACAGTAAAGATCATGTACTGTTCTGCAAAGATCAGAGTGCGGTTCTTACTACCAACACTGGACAGCTCACAGCCACCTGTAACTCCAGCTCTAGGAGAGCTGATGACGTTTGGGCACCTGTACTCACATGTGCATACACACACCCACACCCATACCCACCCACCCCCCCCACACACAATTAATTAATTAATTAGTTAATTAATTAAATGATCATGGTTTTTAAAAAATCTGAGCAGAGTGGCAGGCATCTGGAGGCAGGAGGAGTTCCAGGATCAGGGAAAAACCTTGTCTCAAAAAAAAAATTAAGGTGGAGGGTGGTTGGGGAAGACCCTTTCTGTTTACCTCTCAGCCTGCACACATAATTGTGCACAGGAGTACATACATTGGTGTAAGTGATAAAGTGGCTGTGTTTATCTGAGTGGTAGAGCTTGGTAACAAGTGCAAGGCCCTAGGTCCAAGCCACGGTACTGAAAAGGGGTGGGGGGTGTGGTAGAATATTTTAAGGTGTGTTACTTTTGTTTATGTTGCATTTGTTTAACTCTGTGAAGCTGTGTTACTGTGCCTGTCTATAACACCTGATGGTCTAATAAAGAACTGGCCAATAGCAAGGCAGGAAAAAGAATAGGCAGGGCTGGCAGGCAGAGAGAATAAATATAGAGAGAAATCTGGGAGGAGGGGGATTGAAAAGGAGGAGCCAGAGAAGGAGGAGGACTCCAGGGGCCAGCCACCCAGCTACACAACCAGCCATGGAGTAAGAGTAAGATTTACAGAAGTAAGAGAACGGGAAAAGCCCAGAGGCAAAAGGTAGACGGGATAAATTAAGGAAAGCTGGCAAGAAACAAGCCAAGCTAAGGCTGGGCATTTATAATTATGAATAAGTCTCCGTGTGTGATTTATTTGGGAGCTGGGTGGTGCCCCCTGAAAGAGCAGAAACTATCAACAATAGGGAAGAAAGAAAGGAAAAATTTAAAATATATTACTATTTCTTTCAGTTAATTGTTTTATTCAGAATTCCCACTGATTTCTTTTTCAGTTGACATATGCTACTAAGGATAATATCCTCACATAGCAAGCTATCTGGGTGAACTGAAGGAAAAGAGCCTGTGTAATGAGTATATCTTATATGAAATTAATCACATGGTGGTACATGCCTGTAATCCCATCACAAGGAAGGCAGAGGCAGGAGGTTTGTGAGTTGAAGGCCATGTTAGGCTACGGAGTGATTCTGAGACTACACAAGGAAACTCTGACTCAAAGAAAAAAAAAAAAAAAGGCAATAGCTCAGTGGTAAGGGACCACATGACTGACCACACGCAAGATCCAGGATCCCGAAGTCTACCCCACTTCTGGTGAGAGTCCCTTCGCTGAATCAACACATCCCAGTATGTCATCTGGAAGAATATGAGAAAGGGAGAGACAGACTTAATGGTGAGACATGAGCCAGATGAATTCAGGACCGGGCTCGATCTTTTCAGAAAAACTCACTCTTTAATTAACTTGCACTAGGCTCTACAGCTTTTCCGTTATTGTCTGTCTTCTGAGACAGAATCTCATCTAGAGTTCAGCGGCTTCAGACTTCCTGTGTAGCTAAGTACGGCTTTGACCTCAAGATCCTCCTGCCTCTGTCCCCAAAGGCTGGGATACAGGCTTGTGCCACTACATTCAGCCTGAATCAGTGGTATGAAATGTGAGGTACTCAACCCCTCAAAGGAGGCTGGCGAGATGGCTTAGCCGATAAAGGCACTTGCCAATCTTCTGAGGCTGGTGGTGGTGGTGGTGGTGGTGGTGGTGGTGGTGGTGCACGCCTTTAATCCAGCACTCAGGAAGCAGAGGCACGTGGATCCCTATGAGTCCAGCCTTGGTCTACAGAGTAAGTTCCAGGACAGCCACAGCTGTTACATAGAGAAACCCTGTCTCAGGGGAAAGAAAGAAAGAAAGAAAGAAAAACAAAGTTGTCTCCTGACCTCCACAAGTGTTCACATACCCCTGTACCGTTCCCCCCAAACTCCCATAGTGATAATAAACTTAGTTGGTTTTTTTTAGCTACTGGCAAGGACTTTCCACAGATGGATTATTTCCAGTTGACCAGCTGATGACAGGTATGGGTAAACCTAAACAACTGGGTAGAGAAAAGACCAAGTTAGCAAATCAAGCCTAGCGTTGACAGACACCAAAATGGTTGGATCCGACGGTGTCCCCAGGAGGGAAACACTGAGCCAGAATTTGGGTTCAGGAGTTCCTAGAAAGATTCCACAAGGAAAAACAAACCAACGAAACCCAACTCGATCCCTCTTTTCTTGCCCTTTCTTTCTCTCTTTGAGGCAAGGCTCAGCTAGGCCGCTCCAGCAAGCGTCCAGCAAGCGAAGTAGACAAGGGCTGAGTGAGAACGCTCCGTCATTACGGAGCAGGCAGCACGATGCTCTAAATGAGATTTTGCTCACCGTGTGAGGCGGGATGCCTGAAGTCGGCTGCCACCACTGCGCTCCATCGGTGAAAGAAAACCACCTTGAGGTAAGAGGAAAACAATATTTTAAATTTTCATTTGGGGCACAAAAGATCCAAGCCAATTAAAATGAACTGTTGCCTGGCAGTGGTGATGCACACTTTTCTCTGTGAGTTCGAGGCCAACCTGGGCTACAGAGTGAGTTCCAGGAAAGGCTCCAAAGCTACACAGAGAAACCCTGTCTCAAAAAACCTAAATAAATAAATAAATAATAAATAAATAATAAAATAAAATGAACTGTTAAAGCAATTTTTATTTTATCTTATTTTCTTTTTGTGGAACAGTGTAGTCGGAATTTTCTTGGGGCCGCCAACTCACAACCAACAACACGGAGACTTATTATTAATTATGAAAGCTCAGCATTAGCTTAGGTTTATCCCACCAGCTCTTATAACTTAAACTAATCCAGTTAGTTTAGTCTATGTTCTGTCACATGGCTGGTTACCTCATCTCTCCAAATTGCCCACCCACGCTGCTTCCTCCCAGTCCTAGCGACTCCACTTCTCTTCTTCCCAGAGACCTCTCTGTCCCCGGAAGTCCCGCCTAACTTCTTCCTGCCTAGCTATTGGCTATTCAGCTCTTTATTACACCAATCACAGCAATCCACCTTCACACGGTGTACAAATATCCCATAACAGAGCAGTGTTTTAAGATGTTGTCCAGGGTGTCCTTGAACTCCAAGCTTTAGCTTCCTAAGTAGCTGTGACTACAGCCATGGGCCACCAGGACACTTTTTTGTTTGTTTCATTTTGCATTTATTTATTAAATATTTATAGTGTGTGTGTGTGTGTGTGTGTGTGTGTGTGTGTGTGTGTGTGTGTGTGTGTGTGTGTGTATACATGCATATACTGGTACCCTAGGAGGCCAGAAGAGGCCATTAGATCCTGTGGATCTGGAGTTACAGGCAGTTGTGAGCACCCAGTGTTCTGGAAACCTAACTCTGCAAGTGATCTAACCACTGAGCTATTCTCTTAGTCCCCTGATTTTTTTTTTTTTAAAGATAAGCCCTCACATAACTCAGGGTAGCTTCAGATTCTCCCGACATATGAAGGTGACTCCTGAGCCACTCCTCTCCAGTGTTGGGATTATGGGCTTGAACCACAATGCCTAACCATACTACTTTTGGTTTTAGTTTTGGCTTTTTGAGACAAGGTTTCTTTGTGTAGCCCTCACTGACCTGGAACCAGGTCTGTGGACCAGGCTAGGCTTGTACTCACAGAGATCCACCTGCCTCTGCCTCCCGAGTGCTAAGATTAAAGGCGTGTGTCACTACAGCCCAGTTTTTAACCAACTAAATTCTTTTAATTATCATTTTGATGCCAGGTGTGGTAGTTCATGACCATAAACTCAGCACTCATGAGACAGAGGCAGGATTATTATTGCTTTTATTATTGTTGGTTTTTCCCTCCTTGTATTATATAAAATGTTACCTAAATATTGTTGATTTACCCATGAAGACCATAATATATAGAGTTATCCTAAATATTTTATGGTGATGCCTAAAACCTTACAAATCTTTCACCCCTGAAGTCCTGCATCCCAGTCTTCTCTTAGATCCCGAGGTACCTGAGCCATCCTTGTGTTCATTACTGTTATTTTGTTATTATTATTGTTATTGTTATTTATTAATGTTATTGCCTACCACTACAGAACTTTTCTTTTATCTCTGTGCTCTCTTTTCTGGCCAGCCATACCTTCACTGTTTTTTTTTTTCTGTTTTCCTCTCAAACGATAGTGTGACCTGGGCCGTCACTATCTGCTAAAATAACCTCTTTTTGTGGCAAAAGCCAGCTGCCTTGAGAAGCAAGGTGGCCAGGTGATCTGAGAGGCCACTGCTCTGAAGTCACAGGAAATAAATGGTACTGAACACAAAGGGATGTAAGTGAGAGACCAGAGGAAGAGGCTGAATTCCAGGTGTGAGAGGCCACTGGGGAAGCGAGCAGGGTGAGGCTTCGCTTCAGGACCTTAGGACTGTGGAGGAGGACAAATGTGGGTGAGGAGGAGAAGAGGTCTAAAGAAACGGACACAAGGAAAATCCACACTGGGGAAGCATGAGGGGACTCTGAATGCCAGCTGGTGGACGGGACTGGATTGTGGCTGGTTTGGACCCTTGAGGATTTGTTGTAACAGGGCAGGGGCAGGGTCTCCCTATGTTTCTCGGGCTGCTCTCACACTCATTGGTGCAAAAGCACCTCACCCCTCCTGTTCAAGGATTTCTGAAAAATAAAACCAAGTAATCGAGTTGTCTTTCCTGGAGACAGAAAGATGCTTTATTTCAACAAAAGAACAAAACACGGTGTTGAAGCCGTACTTGGGGTGATAAGGACGAAGGCTGGACTTTTCTCAGTCCTCCCTGCTTGGATTGTTTCTGGGTCAGAAGATTTCTTTGTCTTGAGAGAGAGAGAGAGTAACAAGAGATTTCCCTTGATGATCACTCCCTGTGTACCAGAACTTCAAATACCATGCCAAGAATTTTTCATACTGCTTGGCTCAATTCTCACAGCAATTTTACAACGTAGGGAATAGCTATATTCTCCACATTAGAGACAAGGACTCTAAAATGCACACACAGGGCTGGAAAGGTGGTTCAGCAGTTAAGAGCACTTACTGTGCTTCCAGAGGACCAGACTTGGGCCCCAGAAACCATGTTTGACAGAACTGAATCCCTGATATATTACTTCAGCTCCAGGGGCTCCAATGCCCTCTTCTGACCTCTGAGGGTACCCATATGCATATGGCAAACAGGTACAGACACACACTTATGCCCATAAATCTTTAAACACACATATACACACACACACACACACACACACACACACACACACACACACACACGCACGCGCGCGCAATGAGTTACATCCTTTCTTGCCCAAAGTCATGTAGGCCTCAAGGGACAAAGCTGGAATGTGATCCCAGGGAGGCTAACTCCAGGCTTCACCTTGCTTAGGGCTCAAGTGCCTGAGGGTGAGTCCCTGTCTGTCCCTGGGCTTCCGCAGGACTCACAGCCAGTCACGTATGACTTAATCAGATAATTCTGTAGATGAGCAGGAAAGACCAGCCTTGAGGGAATCTGAGTGAAGGGCAAGCCTCAGACTGGTGACCAAGATGGCTGAAATGCTTCGTGGCTGTTTTCTAGACCTGGGGTTTCTTGTCTATACATGCGGCCTACACTGGTCTTCTTGCTTCTTGAGGACAAGAGAAAAAGGGAAGCCATGCAGACAGGAAGTCTTGGGGGCAGGCAGTGTGTTGATGCTTCAGAGCAAGACACAGGTTCGGTTCTCAGCCTCAGGCACTGATTGGTGAGTGAAGACAGCAGAGTCAGCTGCTCCACAATGAAAGACCGCAGCAGATATGGTAGAGAGAAAAAGAGATCTGAGGTTGCCACAAAATGATGAATCCTTAAGATTTCACAGGGTTTAAGACTCACAGGGAGCCCTCCCTGTATCACAAATTTTACTTTTCCTTGTGGACCAGGAGAGCCCTTCTTTTTTTTTTTTTTTTTTTTTTTTTAGTTTTTTGAGACAGGGTTTCTCTGTGTAACAGAGTCCTGGCTGTCCTGGAACTTGCTTTGTAGATCAGGCTGGCCTCAAACTCACAGAGATCCTCCTGCCTCTGCCTCCCAAGTGCTGAGATTAAAGAAATGTGCCACTGCCGCCGCTACCACCTGCCACGAGAGCCCTTCTTTTTAACTGACAATCCAGAGACCTCAACTACCCAGCTAAACTGGGGAATTAAGACTATGCTCCTGGGAGAAAACAAACCAGGTCCTTGGGGTTTCTTAAGAATCCAGGCTGCTGTGCATGGCAGGGCCTGTCTGTAATCCCAGTACAGAAGCAGGAAAATCTGGAGTTCAAGGCCAACTTCAGTGACAAAGTGGGTCCAAGAGCCTGACTCAACAAACAGCACCCAGGCTGATTGGTCAGCCAGCTGGGGAGCATATCCCCTCTACCTTTTTATGATGTAATTGTTGGAAATAAACACTTAGTTTTCAATTGTGCATCCATGATCTTTTTTCCGACTGCTTGGACTCCATATTGGCACAATCCGGAGCACCGGAGACCCTGAGAATTGCCGAGGTAGACCCGGGGGTTCCTCTTTAGATTAGCATCGCTCTCCAGGCCGCCTCACTTAAGTTCTTTCTGCCTTCGGGCAGTTTTCAGACTTGATATATTTGTTTTTCTAGCAGGGATCATAGGCTCACTCTGTCACCTCCCACTGCTTCTTTCTTCCTATATAATCATTTTTTGGACAACTGGACCTTTGTTGTCTTTCTCTTCGGGTTTTGTTTTGTTTTGTTTTTAAATCAGTACACTAAAATGATTGTCTCCAGGTCTGAGTCAGGAAAGGAGGTCAGTTCCTTGTCCATCCAGCTCATTTGAAAGCAGCACAGAGCAATGAGAACCCTAGTGGCCAGAGTACATCTTCTGAATATCTCCCCTCACTAGGCGCAAGTAGGGCTCCTTGAGAGATGGTCGGTTTCAAAGATGATTGAATTCATCTGAGTATGCTTAGGGGTGGGGCTGTAACTCGGTGGCAGAGCTCTTGCCTAGCAGTGTGAGGTCCTAGTCTTGATACCTACTACACCACAAAGAGAAAATGTCTACTGGAACAAAGTGTCATGGACCATGAAGGGTCAGCTGGTGCATCCACAAGGAAAATTACCACAGGGGAAAAAAGCACAAAGGTATTCAAAGCTGAGTGTTTAACAGAACACTCTAGACCGCGGTTCTCAACCTTCCTAATGCTGCAACCCTGTAGCACAGTTCCTCATGTTGTGGTGACCCCCCAACCATCAAATTATTTTTGTTGCTACTTCCTAACTGTCATTTTGCTAATGTTATGAATCCTAATGTAAGTATCTGATATGCCACCCCCAAATGGGTTGCAACCCACAGGTTGAGAACCACTGCTTTGGAGAGCCCTAACTAGCCAGTTCCTTTGGAACATGAACATGAACCAACTCATTAGATTAGAAAACAGGTCTTAAGGGGTGAGCCATCTCTCCAGCTCTCTCCTTCACTTTTAAAAGGTGATTTTTCAGGGTACATCATTTTAGATTCTATATATCTATATAGCACTTTGATTTCTCTTCGCTGTCTTTTGCTATGCTTCTGAGAAGTGGGAAGAATTCTTTACTCCTCTGTAGGTAAGATGAGTTCCTTTCTCTTTCTCTTTGCCTTTCTAGTTTGAAGATGCGTGCCTAGGTGTGCCTATTTTGTGCATTTGAGGAGGGAGATTTTACTCTCTTTAATGTTCTCTGAGCTTCCTGGGTCTGTGATGTGGGGTCTGACTTGAAGTAGAGATATTCTTAGTCATTTTTCTCTCAAATATTTTTACCATTCTTTACTTCTGGTAGCCACCGCATGTCTACACTTTATGTAGTTCCCCTATACTTCCTTTCTGCTATATTGGTTTTTTTTTTATTTTATGTTATTACCTTATATAAATTATATATAGTTATGGGTTTCATTATGGCTTTTTCACCCATGAATTTTGATTAAATTCACCCCCATCACTTTCTTGTCCCCTTCCATTCCTGCTGACCCCCTTCTTCTTTCCAAATAGTCCCCCTTCTACCTTTATGTCTTTGTTTTGTTCTGGTGACCCCATGAGTCTCACTAAGGTTGCTTAGAGTAGCATGGATGAGGGCTTTTCACAGCAGCCTGGACACCTTACCAGTGGCTACACCGGTGATGAAATGTCCCCATTTCCTGGCAACCATTAACTACCAATAGGTCCTGGGTGAAGAATGGGGCCTGGTGAGTCCCTTCGCCCTCCATGAGGTTGAAGGGTCCATTCTTTTTTTTTTTTGTTTTTTTTGTTTTTTTGGTTTTTCGAGACAGGGTTTCCCTGTGTAGCTTTGCGCCTTTCCTGGAACTCACTTGGTAGCCCAGGCTGGCCTTGAACTCACGGAGATCCGCCTGGCTCTGCCTCCCGAGTGCTGGGATTAAAGGCGTGCGCCACCA
>CABHPR010126288.1:0-45830 GCA_902168415.1 Peromyscus melanophrys | reverse complement strand
TGTGTGTGTGTGTGTGTGTGTGTGTGTGTGTGTGTGTGTGTGTGTGTTAATGTGTTAATTCTGGACTTTGTTTGATGGTTAAGCTTTTCTTTTTCTGTTCAAATCACATTTCTTCTTTCAGTGGAGGTGTTAACAAAGTTCAGGATGGGCCTAATTCATAGTAGAGTTTGGATCTTGATTTCTTCATCTGGTCTGGTTTTAGGGGCTACAGCCTCTATATCAGGTCTTTCTTTCTCTGCTACAGTCTGATGCCTTCAGTAGTTTGATCAAGGAGCTTAGAACAAGTTTCCTGTGGCACTGCAGGCTGGTCCTTAGTCCCAAAGCCAAATGGAGTAACTGGAGGGTCCCACTCAGACAGCATGCAGAGTTTGAAGTTGAGGTTTGGCATTTTCCTCTATCATATTCTTACTTACTATTTTTTGATAAGTCTCTCAATGATCATGGCGCTCCCAGATTCAGAAAGACTAGCTGTCAATCAAACTCCAGGGATCATCCTGCCTCCACTTCTTTACCAGAGCAATCATCACACATTGTACAAGCTACCACACTTGACTACAAGCTACCACGCTTGACTTCTTACGTGCGTGCTAGGAACCTGAACTCGAGTCCCTAATGCTTACATAGCAAACACCCTACTGTCCCCTGTGGGTATCGACTTTCCCTAACGTCATTTGTCAAATAGACTGTCTTTTATCCAGTGTGTATGTTTTTGACACCTTTTTTTAAAAATTGGGCGTCTATAATTGTGTGGGTTTGTTTCGGGGTCCCCTATGACACTCCACTGGTCTTTATGTCTGTTTTGGTGCAGGTATCATGTTGTCTTTGTCAGTAATGCTCTGCAGCACAATTTTAGATCAGGTATTGTGACACTTTTTGTTTAAAATTTCTTGGGCTATCTACAGTCATTTGCTGTTTCCACATGAATTTTAGAATTTTTTTCCCAGTTCCAAGAAGAATGTCATTGGAATTTTGATGGAAATTTCACTGAATGTGCAGATAATTTTTAGTAACAAACAAAGTAGTAATGCTCATTGATATTGATTGTGGCAAGCTAGGAGCCTTTTTGTTAACTAGTATCTTCCTCCATAACATTTTTCATACCAAAAGTTTTCAGTGTAGAGATATTTTATCTCCTTAATATCCTAGACAGGTTTTTAAGCTATTATCCTCACTGGCCAGTTACTCCTAGCAAATTGGCGAGCTCCAAGTGTAGTGAAAGACGATAGATCAAAAAATTAAGTGGAACACAATAGAGAAAGATATTGGAAATCCACCTCTTGCCTCCACACAGATGTGAACATGTGTGCATCTGAACCCACACATTAATATGCACACACATACATTACAAATAAAATGTACATATTATAAATTATTAACTAAATAAATAAAAAAGGTCTTGAAATGAGTATGGGAAAACATCTCAAGGTATGCTCTAACCATAAATTAAAAAGTCCCAAAAATTGACAAATGGGATTATATAAAATTTTAAAGTTTTTATTTAGCATAGAGAATTACCAACAGAATAAAGGAAATCAGCCTATAGATTTGGGAGAAAAATATTTATCAACTATGCTTCAGACAAATTTAGAATATTTAAAGCACTACAAAAATTAACACCCACAGACACAAAAATAAAACCAACAATACTTTGTATCAATAAATAGACTAGAGAACAGAAAAGATAGATTTCAAAAGAAAACAAAAAAGTATTCAGAAAATGTTTTTAAGATGTTTGGTATCCTTAGCTGTCAGAAAAATGCAAATTAAAACTGCTTTGAGATTCTACCTAATCCCCATCATAGTGGTTATCACTCAGAAGAGGACTGTAGCAAGGGAGAAAGTAAGACACCATCCTATGAAGAGGGAAATGGGAAAAAGAGATAGGGGAGACTTACCTGGAGATGGGTGAAGGGAGGGCAACAGAGAGAGAGGGAAGGGGAATGAGGAGGGATAAATATATACATATTTTTTTTTAATTTAAGTTACACCACTTGGGGTGAAAATGCTCTCACCCCAAACCATAAACTACCTAACAAAACTCCAGCACTAGGCGTGAGGAACCTCCTTTAAAGTTGCTGGCCAGAAGAATCAATACAGCCATCTAAAAAATACAGTCTACTGGTGTTGTCCTTCATTCCTTCCAGAAAAAGAACGTAAGAATGTATTACCAAGAACACCACAAACTTTAGACACAGAACTTGGAGGAATTGATCTGAATTTGCATTGAAAGCTTCCTCCATGAAGACTAGCTCTCATAGCATCAGAAGAAGTTACATAAACACTAAGGGAGAAAAAAAAACTAATAGTTCTGTTCAACCTTAGTGCCTACAAACTACAAGAATGAGCAACACACAGAAAGATATCCCTTAAAGGTGCATGAGTGGCTCTTATGTGACGGCAGTAACCAACAGTCACTAAATTAGACTTAAGTCCCAGTCAACAAGAGGGAATTCATACCTGACATTATAAATCCAGCCAACCACTCTTGGTTGGTGAGGCCAGGGAACCTAGAGAGATCTACCACTGCCATTTTCCTAAACCAGTGTAAGTTCTAACTGCATTCTCAATGCTTACCCTTATTGCAAAAGAGATCCTCAAAGAAAGCCACAACTGGTTAAAACGCAGAAGAACTGATCATGGAATACACATTTCCAGTTAATGTATTTACAACAGAGCCCCTACACCTAAGACTCAGGGAACAACATGCTGGAAGGTGGGGAAGCAGGGTTGTAAAAGACCAGGGACCAAGTGTCTACTGTGAGATAGTCTCTTCTGGGAAAAGACAAAGGACACGAGGTGTGTAGGGAAGAAGGGAAAGATGCATAAATATGCTCAAAATATGTTGTGTGATATTCTTAAAGAATTAACATACTGTTTTTCAAAAAATCAGAGTGAAGATTTCTCAAAAAAAATTAAAACTATGACCTAACTATACCCCTGCACATATACCCAAAGGATTCTACGTCTGTATTAGCCTAGATATCCATCAACCAATAAATAGAAAAGGAAAACATGACACTTATACACAATAGAATTTTATACAGCTAAAGAAAAGAAAATCTTCAGGAAAATGAATCAAACTAGAGAATAACTATAAAGTAAGATTACTTACCCACAGAAACACAAATACATATTTTTCTCTCATGTGCAGGCCCTACCTTCCAATTTATGTGTATTTATGTGGGAGCAAGTGATTATAAATCTAGAAAAGGAATTATAAGAGAAGAAAAGTAAAGAGTGGTGGGAAAAAGCAAAAGAAGACACATGACATGAAAGAGGAAAGGAGAATGCTGGGACCGGAATGGTATAGACTAGAAGGGGAGGCATGGAGATGGTAGAGTAGAAACTAAGAGGGGTAGATTCAACCAAAACTATATATATGAAAATGCCACAAGGAAATTTTTTGTTTTGTATACTAATTTAAAAAATAAAGGACGCCAAAAGAAAAGCCATGGTAAAAAGTAAATAAATGGGAGACACTCCTGACTTACCTCAAAAGCCATCTAGTAGTCCCATCGTGTATTAGTCAAGGTTCTTTTGAAGAACAACCAATGAGATGACTATATGCATAATATAATACCTATTAAAGAATCTATTATTACATTTATATTAATAGAGCAGTAATGGCCTATTCACACTTGACAGGTTTAGAAGGGGGTAGTTGCTTGGTCTCTCAGAAGTCAGAGCTGTCTCACAGTAGCTGTTTCTCACAGCAGGACTGAAAACCTGGCAGTTGCTCTCTCCACAAGGGTAGGTGCTCAGCAGTCCCATTGTAAAGCTGAAAACTTAGATGATTCCCAGAGAACGACTGATCCTCAGTCCATGATAGGATCCTGGAAACACTCACTGGTTGTGATGTCAGTGAGGGAAGCAGCAGCAGCAGCAACAGAATAAATCAATTCCCAGTAGGATGGAAGAACAAGAGGGCAGAGGTGAGCTATCTTCCTCTACCAGATCCCTTTTGTCTGGACTATTACCAAGAGGTACTGTATACTATCAGAGAGGGTTTTCCCCATCTATTACGAATCTAGTTTAAAGCAAGGTGGTGGTGGCACAGGAGTTTAATTCCAGCACTTGGGAGGCAGAGGAAAATGAAAGTAACTTTTCATACCCATGTATGCTTGCTACAAATAGCAACATGCTATTTGCAAAACACTTGTATAATCATAGGAACACACAGAAATGTGGCCTCTTTCTTCTATCACAGAATTCCTACTGTGCTACAACATCAACAACTTGCTGTTTTTTAATGCATATTTTAACATGATGGTCTCTAATTATTCAGAGAGAGAAAAAAATGTAGCAGATGCAGCAATTCCTACTGGAATCATCAGGGTACCACCTCATGCCATCAACCTTCAGCTCACAGCAGAAATCTTGACCTTCAGTAGTTGAAGTGAAAATACAGTAAAGATCTCTTTGTATCACAGTTCTCCTTCCCCACATATTACGTGGGAAATAGAAGACCATGATAGAAGACTTGATTTATTACACCTGTTCAAGTTTCTGAAGTGTCCTATGCATTTTCACATCACTCACTTCTTGATCTGCCTAATACTAAATCTTCATCTTTGAAAGGACACTGAAAATCTGGGTGAAATTCTTCTGCTCTAGATCGAGATTACATTGCTAATGTTGAGTCAATTTTAGTTATGCTAATTACTAGCCAGGAAAAGGTGTTACATGTTGAAATACACAGGTGAAAAAAAGTAATGCCTACTTACATCAAACACATCCGTCAAATGTTATTCCTTTGAAGCAGGATGGTGTTATTCTACAAAGAGTGGGAAGCTTCTATGCAGTGTTGTGTATTTGTAAGATGAGACACGTTTGGAGTTTTCTTTCCTAGTAACAACTCTACAATGCCATTGCACCAAAGCTTGGAACACACAACACTGAAGACCCCTGGAACTAGATGCAGTCTGCCAGAATCTGAGTAGTATTCATGTTGAACATAATAACAACTGTGGACTAGACAGTATTTTGCAAATGGAAACAACATATGGTCTTCAATAAAGTGTAAGGTACAGTATAAAAAGGTCACTTCTAAGGAATGTTCCTAAGAAGTACAAATAGAAATAAACTCAATGTTCCTTTTGTAATAAAGAAAGGGGAGAAAAATTACCTGAATATTTATTTATTATTTATTCTTAGGATGCAAATTAGGATGAATTTGCATCCTAAGAATTCATGAAGGAGAAGTTTACATAGCCATCTCCTCTCTCTCATCCAAGACATAAAGGACAGCTATATCACAGAAGGAAGCAAAATCTTGAAGGATTGTTCAGACACATCAGAATCCAGTGTAATATATATAGATATTTGCTCTCATCAAAAATTATCTACGATTTAAAGGTTAGTATGTAACATTTATATATTACTGGAATGAACTTAAAAGCTTGATGACTCAAGCTCTAAAACTGTGTTTCTTGTTTGCATTTTACCACATCACAATATCACCTATACCACCAACCAAAAGGGGAAACATCTCTAAAGTAAACATCTTTACTTTGATCTTTCTGGAAAATCTTCATAGCATTCTTCTGTCGAAATTGTTTACGTGTAAAGTGTAACAGGGGGGCTGTGAAATGTTGTCATGGAAACCATGACAGTAGGGGGAAAGAGAAATTTGAGGATTTAGTGAATATTTTTGATTTTTCAAATACAATAGCTCCCTTAACAAAGTCAGCTGTACCATATGGTGAACTATGTGTGGCAATTTTCTAAGCTTACAAATAGAATTCTGCAGCATGTGATCAACTACTCAGTCAGTGCATTCCAAGTCAGGCCCAATTCCACTCCTGCTCAGCATTCCCAAGGTGATTCGATGCCAACACGCTGCACACTGCAAACAAAGAACACTTTCTTAATTTCTCTGCCTGTGGCTGTGATAAGAAACCAAAGCAACTTAAGGGAGGAAGGGCTTATTTTTGGAATACAACTTCAGAGGGAGAGAGTTGAGAAAACGTAGTGGTAAGGAAAGGCAAGGCGGCAGGAGCCAGAGGTTGGCTGCTAATAATATATCCATACTCAGGAATCAGAGAAGGAATGAGAAATTGGATCAGGCTATACAACCTCAAGGCCACCCCAGTGGCCAACTTCTTCAAGAAAGGTTCCACAGTCTTCCCAAATAGAGCCCAACACTGAAGATCAAGTGTGCAAACATGTGAGCCTATGAATAATATCTAACATTCAAGACACAAGGAATTACTTAATATTTAAGGTCCCATAAAATAATGATTCTTGGCATAGGATAGAAGTTTATTAAAATTATCCAGTTCAAAAAAAAATAGAGAAGCCAGTGGATTCAAAAGCCAGACTTCTTTTATTTTTTTAATTGACTGATTTTTTTTTTGTGGATTTCACATCATGCATCCTGATTCCACCCGTCTCCCTGTCCCTTAGAATCCACCCTCCACCCTTGCACCCACCCCACCTCCCAGATAAAACAAAATTAAAAGAAAAGAAAAATCTCATCACAGAAGCTGTAGTGTGATACAGTGAGTTTACCCTTTAGTCCATATATCTTACTTGCAAATGTTCTTTGAAATGAGTCTTTGGTCTGATTCAAGGCCTCTGGTTTCTGCTACACTATAGTTATTGGGCCCTTACTGGGACTCCTGTTGGATATCCTCTTGTGTCTGTGTCATGGAGATCCTGCAACTTTGGATCTGCAGGACAGGCCCCTTCATATGCTTCAGAAGATCATAGATGGGGTGGATGTTGGGATGGGCCAACTCAGCTCTGGTTCTGGGCCTGGGTGGTTAGGTTAGTCAGCCCACCAGATCTCCCTCATCCTCATCACCAGGGTGAGCTCTCCAGCACCAAGCCAGCTAGCTCACCCTATGTAATAAGCAGCAAGGGGAGGGGCCAGTTCTCCTGCTCTAGTGACCTCAGCTCACCTACACCTACACCACCAGGGCCAGCTTTACTCTGTTGCCCAGGCAAGGTTCAGGGGTCACTCTGCTGAGTACTGAAGCTGGTGAAAGGCAGAGCCAGCTCTCTTGCTCTTGTGACTTCAGGGACAACTTTCCTACCTGCCACAGACAGTGAAGGACGGTTTCTCTCCCTCATTCCCACAACTTTATGGCAGATGAGGGGTAGGGCCAGATCTCTCGCACTCACATTCTTGGGCTGGCACATCCCAGTCAACTGGGTCAACTCTACTGTGATGTCTAGGTAAACTGCAGGGCTGTTCTCTGGAGTGTTATAGCTGGTGAGGGACAGGACCAGCTCTCTCCCTACCACAGACAGCAAGGGGCAAAGGAGAGAGGGCATCATTTCCTCACCCTCACTATGACATGGCAGATGAGGGGTACAGGGCCAGCTCTCCCACTCTCATGACCTCAGAGCAGGTTCACTTGCACTCATGCCAGCAGGGTCTGCACTACTGTGCTGCCTAGGAGAGATGCAGGGCCTGCTCTCCCAAGTGCTGCAGCCTGTGAGGAGCAGGGCCAGCTCCTCCACTCTCATGATCCAGGGGCCCACTTTCCCACCTGCCAGAGTATCCAGGGGTGAGGGGCAAGGGAGGACATCTCTCCCTTGCCCACACCACAGCATGACAGATGAGTAGTGGGGGGTATCACACCCTTGGGGCCATGAGGTGTAGGGCATGGTCTCCCAAGTGCTGTAGCAGGTGAGGTGCTGGGCCAGCTCACTGGTTCTCATGATCTCAGGGCCATCTCTCCCACCTGTCACAGGTGGTGGGGGAGAGGGCATGTCCTTGCTCACACTACCATATAGCAGATGAGGGGCAAGGTGTAGGGAGAGGGGCTGCTGAAGGTGGCAAAGAGTGAGTGGGGAGAGCGTCTTTCCCTTGCCCACACCACCACAAGGCATATGAGGAGGGCAGGACCAGTTTTTGCACTCTCACACCCTCAAAGCCAGCTCACCCATACCGCTGCCAACCAGGCCAACTCTGTTATATTGTCCATAGAAGGAGCAGGACCCACTCTCTCAAGTGTTTCAGCTGGTGAGGGCAAGGGCCAATTCTGTGCAGCCCTATCCTCTAAGCCTTTGGTGATAAGAGGACCCTCAGACATCAACACAGACCACGGCTGCAGCAGGGTCACGGGCATAGACATGGCTCTTGGCAACAGCCCAGGCCCAGACATCACCATGGCCATGGGTAAGAAGCAAGCCACCCACCTCAACCCACTCCTCACCATCTTCAACTATTTGGATCTGCCTCTTTCCACCAGACACGAACCATTCTTTCTCTTTCTCTTCCATACCCCACCATATATTTGCTCATCATAATATCACTTAACTACCTGATCTCTTCCTGGCCAGGCTGACATTTGGATCTTCACCTCTTGCTCAGTCTTAATGGTGCTGGGCAGGTTCCTGCTGTCTCCTCCCAACATGGCAGACTTCTTTTAATTAAAATATTATTTCTCCCTTGCCTTTTCTCCCTTTAATCTCTCCCATGTCCCCTCCCTCCAACCTACCCAAGTCCCACTTAATATCTTTCAAGTTCATGGCCCCTTTTATTTGAATATATCTATATGTTATATATATATATGTATATGTATACATATATATGTATAACCTGTTGAGTCCATTTAGTGTTGCTTGTGACTGACCACTTGGCATTGGGTAACCAATAAGGGGATTGTTCCCTGGGGAAGACTGATTCTCCCTCTCTCAGCAGTCGTTAGTTGTCAGAAGTCCTTTGTCTAAATGTGGAGACCCAAGAGATTTCCCCCTTTCACATTAGCTTGTCTGCTGGTGTTGCCATTGTTAAGGTCTTATTTGGAAAGTTATATTGTTCTGAGATTTTAGGTGTAGCTTCCCTATCATTTCTAGGAGATACAATCTCATGCAGACTTCCTGGTCCTCTGGCTCTTAGGACCTTTTAGCGTCTTCTTCCTCTGTGTTCCTGACCCTTAGGTGTAGGGGTGTTGCAGATGTAATCACTGGAGCCCATTGGCATCCATAATTACTTCTCTGCATTTTGACTACTTGTGTTTTTCTATAATAATCTCCACCTACTGCAAAGAGAAGCATCTTTGATGAGAGGTAAGAACTAAATTTGCTTGTGAGTATAAAGATGAGAGTTTAGACAATTTGGAATTACCCTGGTCTAAAAAATTGGTAGTAGTAGAAACTCCTCTAAAATCCATGACCTCAGTAGCCCTTGATATCTGGATAAGTTTCTAGCATTGATACCAGGCATGATTTATTTTTCCTGTTGAAAGGACCTTAAGTCCAATTAGAGAGCTATTAGTTACCACCCACATATTAGGGCTACTGTTGCACCTATAGGAATATCTTGTTGTGCTGGCCATTGTTGCAGTTCATAAATTTCATAGTTTAGTAGAACTATTGATTGTTTTTTGCTTCAGCAGCTTGTATAGTGCCCTCTGATACTGTGAAAACTTATCCTCAGGGTGGAGAGTTTTAGGTCAGATCTAGCTTGAATCTTTCAAATACTGTGTCCAAAGTCCATGCTGTGATCAACAATAGAGACTTACCTTCAACCTCTAGAACACAACCAAGGGCAACAGCTATAGCCTGAGTTGTTTTGAGGATCTCTTGGACTCTCCTGACCAACCAACAGCTTAGAAAGAGGTTGGTCTTTCCTCATACCTCATTCTGGATTTTTGTTCATTGCTGATCATGTCTCTGGGACTATAGATTGTGTTTAGGTTTTGTTACTCCTCTCCTTCCAGCATCAAAAAGCTATAATGTTGCCCTTGCTATAATACAAGCATTTTCATAATTTAAGAGTTTTTTAAATCTAAACTATAAGTCAGATTTTGCTGCAACATACATCATCACAAAAATCGAATTTTCACAGCAGAGAATTTATTACTTTTGCATGCACCTGTAAATTCACTGAGGCACCCACCTCTACTTTAGGCTGCAGGTTTATTGGCTGAGGCAGCCAGGTTTCTTGCATCTAACACTGGGGCCCAAGCTGGAGGGCTAGCATCTATTCTGTCTGGTCTCCCTACGGCATTAACCACAGTACAAAAGGGTAAAGAAGACCATCAAACAAATGCATTTGAAGCTTCAATTTTCATCACATTTTCTTTTTTTTCCTTGTTTTTATTATTAAGAAATTTTCTATTCATTTTGCATACCTACCACAGATCCCCCCCCATCCCTCTTCCTGTCCCCCAGCCTTCCCCCCCCAGCCCTCCCTCCATTCCCACCTCCTCCAAGTCAAGGTCTCCCATGGGGAGTCAGCAGAGCCTGGTACATTCAGTTGAGACAGGTCCAAGCCCCTCCTCCATGCACCAGTGCTGTGCAAGGTGTCACACCTTAGGCCCTAGGCTCCAAAAAGCCCACTCTGCATCACATTTTCTAGTATTGCCTTAACCAAAGTAAGTTGGAGTCAAGCCCCGCAATGATACAAAAATGAGCTATATCCTTCCCATTGAGGTAAAGAAACAGAATGGATATTTATAACACAATCAACCATTTTTTCTCTCAGATATTTTCTGTCTTCCCACATGCAAAATATATCCACACCATTTCACCTTTGAAACAAAAATCTATGACTTCATCATCTGTATGGTATGGACAAAGTTTTGTTCAATTTAGTGAATTATGAACTAAAAACACAAGTTGTTTGTCCTGCACACCCTTGATGTGTAGTGGTATAACTCAGATAGAAAATCCACAGTAAATGTTCCTATTATTAAAGGGGGAAATAGAAAGCACCTATCAACCTCAGGACCATAGTAATTTTATAACCCAGCAGGACAAATGTCATTAGCTCTTAAATCATTGCTTGCTAGCCATTCCTGAACCAAAGATGTGCTAGAAACTAGCAATCAATATTCTCAGTGTAATGCAGAGGAATACACATACAAAGCAAAAGTATCTCAGCAAAAAAATTCTTTTTTGGAAAAAAAATGGGGCTAGCCAACACTCCTGGGCTAACATATCTCCTGTCTTTTATCCCTGAGGTAGGTGGTGACTGTCTCATCCCTCTGGTGGTAACTCAATTTCTCAGTCTGACAGAGTTGGCTAATCTGTGCAAAGGAGAAGAGAAAGGTTCAAAAAATAGGAGTCTTTTCCAGGATAACTACCTTTGACTAAAATTTAAAAAAAAAAATGATTTACAGATTGGCCAAAGTAGTGTATAACTTTCACTGCAGCCAGTTGGAAGGAGACAGACACCAAATTATAGCTCTATATTCTTACATTAGAGGAAGATGAGCCATCCTAAACAATGATATTTCACTGGAAGCTTGTTCCGTACAATCATTTCAGTGCAAACAAGGTGGTTGCCTTTGTCCCCTGAGAAAGCAGAGTATACAAACAATAGAATCACGGCCATAGTCCGTAATAAGATTCTCTATTCATTGTTTTCACAAATCTTGGTTAGCTCTCTTGAAAGCCCCTTTCTCAGTCACTATTTATACTGTCATATTTTAGTAACAGGTACCTGAAAAGTTTTTCTCAGTGTTTTGATAGTGTGTGTGTGTGTGTGTGTGTGTGTGTGTGTGTGTGTGTGTGTGTGTGTGTGTGTTTAATTCTTGACAATATAATGCTGGGGATCAGAAGGTTTTTTATATATCTATAACAGGCTTTGTGTCTTTCAGTCTAGGCTGATGGTTCTTTTGCCAACATGTCTTTCAGAAACTTGTTTTGTTTTCAATGTACCTAATTATAATTCAGCATGAACTGCCAAGAGCCACATGCACAGTCTTCAAGGCATATTTCCATCTAGAATAAGTATGGGTACTTTTAATGCATTAGGCTTCTGTGTTAACCTTCTCTTGATTTTTCTAGAATTGTGATATGCTATTTCCTCTAAAGCTTTTTTTCTCCTAGAGAGAAAAGAGGCAGAGAAGATGCAGGAAGCTAGGAAAACTTATAAGGGTCAGTGCATTGCTTTCCCAGTTAATAAGACAAAATATCAAAGAGGCCATTTAAAAGAAAAGAGGTGGGATTTTATTTTATTTTTTTTGTCCCATGGCGAAATGGTAGAATCTACAATAGGTGGGGGAGTGGTAGTCCCAGGACTTGCAGTCAGGTAGCAGAGGGAGATGAATATTGGTGCTCAGTTCACTTTCTTGTCTTTCTTCAGTCTAGGACTCAAGTCCAGAGAGTGGTGCAGCCCATTTTTAGGATGAGTCTTCCTACCCCATTAACCTGATCAAGATGACCCTTTATAGGCATGTCTAGAGCTTTGTCCCTTTGATGATACTAAATTCTGTCAAGTTGCACATCGAGATCAACCATCACACTCAGAAAGTTCACAGAACTAAGAAAGCACACAAGGCCCTTCCTTGAGACTATATAAGTAGAAAACAGTTTATAGAGAAAGGGAGAATTTGTGTTGGAGCTGCCTGCAAGTTTTGTAGGCAACTATAGTTATACAGATTTTATAAGCCATTCATTACTAATGCTTGAGTGGGCTTCTGGGATGCTGCAGCTGCCTTTGAGGCACCCATGTACCTCTAAGTAATTCCTTACCCAGGCTCCTGTAAGTAATCCCAATAAACTGATTGACAAAGCCATATTTGGGTGGAATCATTTCTTTGATATGTAGTTTGTACCTTATCTGGGGGGAATATATGTTTGTCCATGTCTCCCCAGGAAGAATAATGCAATACAATTGATTCCTGCACAGGGTCCAACAGATCCAGATACGACCTGGGGGAAAGCTGGTGCATCAGCCCTGCAGTGGCTGGTCCATCTGAGAGTGATGCATCTGCAGAGACAATCTCAATATGGCTATCTTCTCTCACGTGGGGTAGGATGTCCCTCCTTGAAGCAGGGACAGTCGTGTGCTTTCTGCAATGCATGACACTACACGCAGCCAAGATTGGTTTGTTTAACAGTGGCACATCTTCACAGAAATCCCAATGTGCCTACCGTCCTCTACAGGGTATAGAGTATCACGCTTCTTTGATGAATAATGCCTGCCATGTGAGTAAGAGGATGATCCCCAAATGGCTGATAGACTGAAAAAACATGTTGCAATTTCAGAAAAGATTACATACGGGAACAAATCATAAACAGATTGTGTCAGCAGCTGTGTGGCCTTTTCTGTGGGCAATGAGACCTGGAACTGAGGCTCGCTCAGCTATTTGACCAGAAAGAACTTGTTGACATAAAGGAGGAATCCCAAGGAAAATATTGTATGTGGATGTTATCCGTGGCATTTTGGCAACAAAAGTAAAAAAAAAAAAAAAAAAAAAAAAAGTGAGGATGAAATGGAGATGTTAGTTGGCTGTGTCTTATACCTAGTGGTATGTAAGAAAAAGACATCACAAGTTAGATCTGTGCTAAAGGGTCCTTCCTGGGATCTACTGCCTTGGAACTAGTGAGAATATTCGGATGTGAGGAGGGAGATGATGATGTAGAAGTGATAGAAGATCTCCCTCAAGTCAAAAGAAGAGAAAATATGTGATTCAGTGTGTGTATATAGGAGCTTTACTAATAATTCAGTGCAGGAGACTTTGAAAGCAAGAGCTCGGTATTTGAACTATTTAAATTGGGAAATAACCTTTTAAATAATAAGAAAATTTAAAAATTGAAGAAGACGTTTAAACAAATAATAAAACACCTCTTACAGGTAGGCACATGAAGCTATAGAACATGGGGCAAATTAGGTAAGTATGAGTGGTACAGAAGCAGAGAGACTGAGTGATATAATGTCCCCTATTCTTGAGACAAGGGCTGTATAACTTCAGACAAATTGAGGGAAATCAGTCCCTGGTGGAGTGCCTAATAGAAGCTTTATGGACACATAGCTATTACTGGCTGAAAGCCTCATGAACACCAGGGATTTGAAGATAATAGGGGAAGGGTGGGCATTACCAAGAGAACTTGATGTGAGAGAGACATTGTTTCATTTCCAGTTTTCCAGGCCATGTTCATAGGAAGTTAGGAAACTAACTCAGCAAAACCCCTGAGGACAGTGTGCTGCTTTGTAAGTCTCCAAGAACTCTGTGGTAGGGCATGGCATTTAGGCATGGATTGGGGCACATCTCAGTTATTTAGACCAGCATTTGAATCATATTTCTGCAGTGCTTCAACAATCAAAGGGGATAGGAGAAGGACAAAGCAAGCAAAGGAATCTTTCTGTTTTTCTCAAAATCAAGCACAATATCATTAGCATTAATCCAGAGTTTCTGGTTAAAAAAAATTTGACAAAACATCAAATGCTGTGCTTGTGACTTGAAGCCTGTGAGGCAGTGCACCAATGAGGTGAAAGAGTAGAAAACCGTATAATACAGCTGAAAACAGTTCAGCAAGGAGTGAAGAGTTAACCCCCCTCTACCTATTCTGTGTACATTTCTTCCTTACAAGAAGGTATCAATGTCTTGGATAGGATTTTGTTTTCCAGCCCAAGGTGCTTTCAGGTGTTAGGTGTTGCTGATGGAAAGGCAACACCATGTCACCTGCCAGGAGCCTGTCAGAATTAAGTAGTTGGGCTGAGCTTTAAGGGCCAGTCCTGCCAAGTCCATCAGGGACAGAGAGATGTGGAGTGGCCCTGTAGCAATGGCTCAAGACGAGAAGATTCTGGATTGTGGAGTGCTATATGAAGTAATATCCCACATCTATATTACTGTATCAAACAAGATGTTTTGGTGATGCAATACAAGTGAGAAGATGTATTCATGCTGTTTGACCTTGCTAATTTTTTTTAAATTTAGTGTCCCTGTAGCTACTGAATCCTAAGATCAATTGGCACATCCTTGGAATGGGTAGTGGTAGGCCTTTGGAGATTCTGCCTAACCTTTGTGAAAAAGTTTGAATATAATGCTAATCCTTGACTGTCTTAAAGACGTCTTGAAGAACAGTGAATCCAGCAGTTAAGAGTAGACAAAGGAACTCTGGATGGGTGAGGAAAGTCATTTGCAGATGATATCAAGTTATTGAATAAAGCCTGGTGGATTATCTTCTACGGTTGTTGGCCAGAGTGGTTCTTGCAGCCTCATAAGTGATAAAGGTTGACTGTTGTTGACTGCACGCTAGAACTGAATGATAAGTCTATTTTGGTGAAGAAAACATACAGTTTGGCTATAGAATGTGGGGAAATCAGGTTTGGACTGAACTGGAAGCTCAAGCAAGATACAAGGTGGTGAGGAAGAATTTTCACCAATAGTCCTGATCAGTTATGAACTCTATGTACTACATACACTACCAACATGTTGAATAGTGGCATGACTGCTAAAGACAGAATGTGAGAGCCCAGCTGGGAGATTGGCTCCCACATTTTACAACAGGGTACTCTTGAGCAGCAAGGGATAAGAGATATTAGATAGAAGAATAGAGGGGAGAGAAACAGAAACACAGGATAGCCTCAAGAGGGCCTGGATCATTATCCACCAGCCTCTTCTTCTCTTTAAAGGGCCTTTTACAGGAATGCCAAGGGATGGAGCAAAAGACCTCCCCCTAGCACAGCCCAGTACAGACCCTTCCAATTGCCTGGTAACCACACATGTGGTCAAGCAATCCTCTAATGCAACCCTGCTGGGTGAGGCAAGCTCAGACCTCACTAGGAAACCTTAGTGGGCCTCCACAATGGAACCAATTGTTTTCTCACTGAATTGAAGGTCTACTCCACAGAGAGGATCACATGTCAGGTACCAAAGCCAGAACAAAGACCTTAGGCTGAAGAGGTAATGGATACTAGTTAGGGAGCTCACCACTGTGGTTTTGTTAAATGGATGTGATGTGATTGTCAAACAGCTTTCTAAAACTTGTGTGTTTAGTAACCTATATGTTACTGCTGCTATAGCTTCAGACATTGAGGGAAATCACTTTTTGGTGGTGGGTAGTGGTTACTGTTGGCATTCAAACCAGTCAATCTTCTGAGAATAAGTGGCCACTGTGATGGCATATGCCTAAAGTTCAGCCATGAGTGGAAGAAATGAATGAAATATTGACATCATCCCTTTCAAAGTTCAGGACCATTGCAGAAGAAGGGTAGAAAGAATGTCAGGGCTAGAGGAAGAGATGAGTCCTTTGCAGAGATTTCTTCCAAATTGAAACACTGGCACTTAGAAGGAGGAGGGAGGCTGCTAAGACTCTGAATGCTAAAGAAAGTTACAAAGCTTGGGGAGCTCACAAAATGTGTAAGATTACAAAGCTCAGAAACTTATGAGCATTAAAATTGCCTATAACTTGGACAGGTAGCTCCTGCAAAGAAGCCATTGTGAGCTGGGTTGGACTTTTCTGATGCAGTTGCCTTAGCATCATTTATACTCCTGAAACTAGCCCCTCACCCACGTTCCTGTAAGTAACCCCAGTAAACTATCGGTTCACCAGTTGTCTTAATTAGAGTTTCTATTGCTGTGATGATACACCATGACCAAAAGCTAACTGTGGAGGAAAGGGTTTATTTAGCTTCCATTTCTACATGTTGTTCATTGTTGGAGGAAGTTGGGAGAGGAGCTCAAGCAGAGCAGGAACCTGGAGGCAGGAGCTGATGCGGAGAGCATGGAGGGGTGCTGCTCACTGGCTTGCTCCTCATAGCTTGCTCAGCCTGACTTCTTATAGCCCAGGGATGGTATCACCTATAATGGGCTGGGCCCTCCCCATCAATCACTAATTAAGAAAATGCCTTACAGACTTCCCTACGACCATCTCTTATGGAGGCATTTTCTCAATTGAGACTCCCTCCTCTCTGATAACTATAGTTTGTGTCACGTTTACATAAAATTAGCCAGCACACTAATCTGACTTGTGTGTAATCATTTCTTTGGTCTTTTGTCAGTGCCAAATATTGGTTAAATAAATATTAATATCTCCTGAGGAAAGGTAACACAATACCCTTTCAGGAAACTGGTAAAACTTTAGCCTATTGATGAATCCACACCTGGCAACAAAGGTATTGCTGACCTTTAGTCTTTGTGGTAAAACTGATTGGCACTTATTTACTTATTTATTTATTTATTTATTTATTTATTTATTTATTTATTTATTTACAAAATCCCAGTTTACTTTCCAAACTTGAGGTCTCTTAGCCTTATTAAATCTTATTTGCAAGCAAACCAGATTTTGATGCACTCATGATTTTCTGTATTATTTTATCATCTTTGATTAGTAGGTATCTGCTTATACTTTTGAGGTCTGTTTTTAAGTACCAAATACTGTAAGTTTATTAAGTGCATTTTCTGTCTTCTAAGTTACTGCAGTCAACAGTTGGATCAACGACTTTGTTGTTTATAATATGGGCATATTATTTTAGTCCCCTTGCATACATGTTGTTATTACTCACTATCTGGTCCTGAAGTCAAATCAAATACTTGTGAGTTTTGTATGGAAACATCTCATTCCATCATTAATTTACCAATTCATTTTTGTTATAACATTGACACATTATAAAACACGCCCAAATTCGGCCATTATTGTCATTTATTCTCATTTTTATACATTCCACACTGAATGTAGCTCATGATATATTTGCCTGTGATAGTTCTATGTCAGTATATAACTTTATTCCATTTACCTCCACATAGCAACAGACATATGATGGAAGAGGTTGGTGAGGGGAAACAATGCTCCATGGTTTCTTCATATTCTCACATATCTTATAGGCAGAGGTGCTGACGTCCTTTGCTCCAGGTTTTCTTTCGAAACTGACAGGGCAAAGAGCCTTAGAAAACTAAAAGCAGCTCTTGCTCTCAAATAAAAGGCAGACATGTTGACTGTCCATCACTAAAAATTCTTTGAGTGCTTAAGTTTGGGGTTTCTCTCCTGTCATTTAATTCATAATGAGTACAGATACACGTATATGTGTGTGCACCTGTGCGTGCTTGCTGCAAAGGTGCGTGCTTACTGTGGCATGCATGTTGAGGTCAGAGGAAAACCTCAGGGGTCAGTCCTTGCCTTGAACCTGTTTTGAAACACTGTCTCTGATTTTGTTGTTGTTGTCGTTTACTGCTGGATATTCCAGGCCAGCTGGACGGCAAGCCTCTGGAGATTCTCAGCCTCCCACCTTGCCGTAGAAGCACTGGGATGACAGACACATACTACTATACCCAGATTTACATGGATTCTGGGATTCAAGTTCAGCTCCTCGTGATTACATGGCAGAACCATGTCCCCTGACAGAGTCTCACTATGCAACTCAGGTTGACCTGAAATTCACGATTCTCCTGCCTCAAGCAACTGAGTGCAGGTATTAAAGTACTGTATTGCTGCCACACTCATTTTCCAAGTTTTCATATAGATGGCATTCATGCAAATAAAAGAAATAAAGAAAATACTTTCGATGGCATTTAGAGATGGAGGGGGGACCTACGGGGGTCTCCAAAATCAAACCAGGGAACCAGTAAATGCCATTCCTCCTAACATCTCCACTGTTTGGACCACAGCAGCAGTGAGGATCACTAAGACAACACCATGAAGGATGTGTTTAATTAAGCTTGTGGAGTAGGCTGAGATCTCACTTGCTAAATCCATGACTGTTAAGTTAATAGCTATTGTACCAAATGAAGGCCATTTCCTTGAACCCATATAATTATAAGGGATTTGTAGAACACTAAAGCAAACTCATCCCTCGTCACAAGTAGTTTTGCAGTAGGCAATAGACAAGGAGATCAAATTTTGTTTTAGGAATATAAAATAACAAAGTTCCCAACTAACCAAGGCAGATGAGATTCTGAATGTTCAGCTGCTAACTATTTCAAATCAGTAAAAAGTGCAAGGGACATTTAATCAAAATCAATTCTATTTTAAAATTACAGTGAAAATGGAGATTTGTGAGGCAGTGTTTTAGCTCTGATAGGGCATTCTACTTCCTGACCACACACATCTCTATATAAGAAATGTTAGGTCCAGCAATATGGTTCAGCAGTTAAAAGGCACTTGCCACCAAACTTGACAACCTGAGTTTGATTCCACATGGTAAAAGAGAGGACCAACTCCCCAGAGCTGTCATCTGACCTCCACACTTATCCATGGCACATGTGTGCCTCCCTCCAACAGATAAATAAATGTAAACAAGATAAAATATTTTTAAAGCCTCAACCTTAATTATGGGAACAGGGAGCCGGGCGGTAGTGGCGCACGCCTTTAATCCCAGCACTCGGGAGGCAGAGCCAGGCGGATCTCTGTGAGTTGGAGGCCAGCCTGGTCTACAGAGTGAGTTCCAGGAAAGGCGCAAAGCTACACAGTGAAACCCTGTCTCAAAAAACCAAAAAAAAAAAAATTATGGGAACAGGGGGATAGATAAATCGGTAATCTAACCTTGCTCTTGGGGACCCATATAATGGAAGGAAAAAAGAGACTAACAATTTATCCTCTGAACTACACACACTCACACACACACACACACACACACACACACACACACACTAAAATAAATGGAATGTAAAAATATTACACACAATATCAAATTAGAATTAATTTTTACCATTTAATATTTCATAATTTGAGTGCAGCTACTATCGTGTTCTTAATACTTGTCTTATATCTCATTTTATTTTATTGAAAGTGTATTAGTGTAAGAGGAAAACACTGTTCTTGGCACTATAGCTACCAGCATATGTTCAAAACCTGCCAACTTATTATTTACTTGTTAATAATAATACCTTTAATATTAGCCTCACCCTTATCTGTAGCTCTCACAGAGCAATAACTGCCATTAATTCTGAGGCTATCTTCCCTCAAACAAACAAAATGATGTAGTTTGGTTTTATATTCATATTTACAAGTGTGGTAGATGGAATTAGAGTAGAGATTGAGGGCATCATGCTACACAGATTTGGGCAGTGGGAAAAACTGGGCTCTCATGACAACAGTGGAGTCATACAGTGGAATAAAGAACAGAGGTAAATGGATAATTAATGTATTCTCTGAATGCAAGGTTGAAAATTGAGACTTTATCTTATAGAACATATTTAAAGCAGAAAAATTAGGTCATTTACATTTAGAAATACCACCTTCTTGTGTGGAAAGTCTTGGAGAAAGTCAAGCATGGAGACCGCACACCCTAGAGATAAATGAAAATCATGGAACTCTCAAGAAATGTAGAGTCAGCAGGAATGCTTAAAGACAGTGAAACATTTACAATGTTGTTGTGTCGCTAGTTCATTCCAGGTAAAAACTTCCATTATGAAGAAAATCTCTGTAATATTCAGGATGTTCTGAAGGGAAGTGGAACATTCTTTCCTGTAGGAAAGCTCATTAAAACTCAGGAAGCAAGCAACTTGAAAGCTTCAAGAAGCCTCTGAAACTGAGAAGATAGTCTAGGCTTTCCCCTCCCAAATATACACACATTAAAAACTGTGGAGGGGTACTATCAGACCAGCCAGGCTGAGTGAAAAGACTCAGCAACTGAGCTGCCTAGAAGAGACATGTGGAATGGCCCACAAGACGTACAGTGTGCTCCAGGTTTCCAGTTTTCATGAGCCATCACCCACGCTAGGGTGGGATCGTGGTGACGCTGCTGTCTCTGAGTCATTTCTGCTCCTCTGTCTCCTCACTCACACTCTTGTAAATAAATCTGATGAAACTCACCAGTTCGCCAAGTCGGACTTTGGTGGTATCCTAACTCTGGACCTGTCATCAGTTTCCTATCTAAGGTAAATAGACATCTGTTAACACCACCCTAGAAACAGTGTCAGAGAACAAATTATCCTTTTGATTTTAAAATGTGTATACATTTTATGTACACATACATGTAATCATATACATATAGTGCACACATACACACACCACATGCACACACGTACATAGATCCTACAACATGGTCTTCCCAAAAGCCTATTCTTACCTCTTTCCCAGAGGTTAGCTTCTTCTAAGCTTAACATTTATCCACATTCCATATTTTTTCTCTCATATCTCTTTTCATGTCTACTGTCATCACTGTGCTCAATGACTCTCTTGCTAATAAAAAAATTAAAAGTCTATATTGTAAAGGAAATTTCATTCTTGTCCCTTCTTTCTCTGTTAAATGGCCTTTCACACTACTTCTTGCAGCAAGTGACTGGGTGGACATCATGTGGGGCTCCTTGTAGATGGTTTCAGGAGTACTTGCACTGGTTTATTGCCTTTCTCTCTCTTCATATATGCAGGCCAAGCTGGATCACTGAGAGCTACAGGGGTTGGTGCATGTGATGTGTAAAAAAGTCAGTAAAGTCCAGGGGAAAAGCTGTTCTCATATGACCAGACATGTGAAATATCATGAAGGACATCAAAAGAAAAACTCTTCTTGAGGTAAAAAAAAAAAACAACTTAAATAATCACTGTATGGTTTATAATTCTTCAAGTGAAATTGGACCAAAACCATTATTCTTTTCTGACTCCTGCCAAGCCACTTGTGATGGACAAGAAGGATCTGTACACTTTATAGATGATTTTTGTAAAGCGTATGAAGTGGTGCTACATCTTGGATCACAAAGGATTTCATATTATAAGAGTGAAACACATGCTCAAAATGTTAAATTCTATTTTCAAGTGCACGAGGAAGCAAAAGAAAAAGTTTCTGGTCAAAATATGAATATTCACATTGTGAATTCTCAGGTCCACAAGGATAGGGAAGTCAACAAAAACAAATTTAGTAATCTCTTCAACATGAGCTTTGACTCCTCAGCTGTTTCTCAGTCTCACCCTTTGGCCAAGAGCCATACTCAAAATCAGAAGCAATCACTGAAGATATGATCGGGTATCTTCATCAGGATGTCAGCCAAAGCTGTATAGGCCTAATAATACTTCATTAGCATCAACCTTCCTGTAGTATGCTTGTGTAAAATCTCCTCCAACACTTAGAAAGAGAATCTTCGTATGTTGTGTCTGCAGTGTGATACGTGAGTTTACATCCTTACGTACGTATGTCCCAGTGTAACACACAAGGAAGTGAACGCCAAATTAAAGAGTCTCATGCTATCATTCAAGTGAAGATACAAAGATATTCAAAGATGAAGCCAGACTCTTACCAAGGTGAGTGTGCAGATAACATCAGAGTGAAAAAAATCTAGAGAACTAGAGTCCAAGGCTCATTTCAGGAAGATGGAGGATAATTAATTGGAAATCCATGGGTACAGACAAATGGTTGGTTCTAGATCTAGACAAAAAAAAAATTGCCTGAACAAAAACTCCCACTTGAAATTTTCTGAACAAACCCAAGACCAAAAAATATTTCTTGAGTACTAGAAAACAAGTTAGCACATTGTTTACTAGCTCATTCAAAGACAAATGACTCTTTCCAAGATGAATTTGAAGATTACTTGAAAGGGCAGAAGGCCAGAGGACTGGATCCCAATATGAGTTTTAGGAAGATGACACAAAACTCTAGGTACAGGGATCACGGGTAGAGAGAAAAGACTGATTCTGAGCACAGACAAAAATATGTAAAAGATTTTCATTTGAAGCTCTACAGACCTATCAAGGACAAAACAGTGATACACCAGTGAGAGGCCAGTTACCTCACAGGTTACTACCTCATTCAAACAGGAGAAATTATTGTTTCCAAAATGAACTTGATGGTTATACCAAAGTGCAGGAATGTAGAGAACTCAAGCCAAGGACTTCTTTTGGAAGAATTGAAAGCTCTGTTAAAATCCACTGAGTACAGAGAAATGAACAAAATATCTAAACACAGAATGTTTGAGCAAAGACTCCAGAGTGAAATGTTCCAGACTCTCACAGATGCATCCATACAACAATCACAAAAAGTAGAAAACAAGATTGTTTTAACAGCTTATGAAGGCAAACAGAGTCTGAGAGTAACATCAATTTACCAGAGAGTGTTTCTTAGAAAATACGTCTCCCTGAGCCTCAGTCAGCAAGAAAATAACTAACACATAATGTAGAATGTGAAGTTTACAAGTAGTTGCCCTTAGATCACAATGCCAACTGCCATGAAACAAGTCATGAAAGGAGACATCAGAAGAAAAATCAACATCTGGCGTAAGGGAAGGCCAGAGAAGGAACATTCCAGACATGAAAAAGAGCTGTGAGGACAAAGATCAGACAATGACAAGAGTATCTGATAAAGTTAGAGAGAGGAAGATAAAGTTAGAGTTGGTTCAGAAAACAGGAAGCATCAAGATAAAGAAAAGAATATGTTGCAACTTCTGAAAAAGAAGAAGGTTATGCACAAAAAAGAGAAGGAGAAATGTGTTGAAGAAAGAAGAGATGAGGAAGTCCTTTATCTCGGCCCAGTTCTGGGCTTCTGAACTTAGAGTTTACCCAAGAATGGCTTAAGGAAAACAAGATTGATTTCGATAAAGACATAAGTAATCAGTGAAGTCAAGGAACAGTCTTGGTTCAGGAAAAAAAAAAAACAACTTATTTTGTTTATTTGCTTGCCTGTTTGCACAAATTGAAATTGAACAGAAGAGACAAGATACATGACATATAAATCTAGTCTATAAGGGTAGTATTTTGAGATAAAGCTACTATTGGATTTTGAACTTTTAGTTTGTTTATACAGAAGTTAATTGAAGAATCAGTGGAGTAAATTAAGGTAAAATCAAGCAATTTAAATGAAACAAAGAGGTAAAAATCAGGGTCAGTTTAAAAAAGCCATTCTCTCTGTTTGTGTGTCTGTATGTGTATGTAGGTTTGTATTTGTGTGTGGGTATGTGTACATGTACATATGTGTCTGTGTGTATATGTAATTGTGTTTATCTGCCTATAGGTGTGTGTTTGTATGTGTGTGTGCATATGTGTGTATATGTAATTGTTATTATGTGTGTGTACATGTGTATTTGTGTGTGTATGTATGTGTATGTGTGTGCATAAGTGTGTTTGTATGTATACGCATATGTGTATCTATGTGTGTGCACACATGCATGTGTGTGTCTGCATGTGTATGTCTGTCCTCTGCTCTGCTTTCCTCTCTCATCTACTTTCTCCCCTCTTCCTTTATCTCAATTCCTTCTTTCAAAATGTAACTGAGGGAAAAATAACAAAGTCTGAACAGAGCATCTGAGTAGCAAGAATGTAGTGCGAGGAAGAATGAAAAGGGAAGAAACCTACTGGAGGAAAATCCCAGATTGAGTGATTTCTACCTTAAGGTTGAAAATAGTTTGTTTTATTAAATCTGTGTATTTGTACATGTGTATAGTAAATTGCTAACGAAGTTCAGATGAAATAAAAACATTAAATATATTTTTCTTAAGTTACCTTAGCTCATTTTCTAAAAAGAAAACTTATTCTATTGCTTTATATAATATCATTTTCATAAGTGAAGCTATTTCTACTTAGTCCATCAAATTGCAGTGAAAATGAGTTGTTTTGTTGGGGGAAATAATGTACTTAAAATGACAGAGTTCCAAAGCAATCCACAGACATACCACCCCAAATCTCCCAATATTGTTTGATTTTGAAAAATGGTCAGGCCTATGGGAGACCAGACTTTGTAGGATCCATTCCTTTCCAAGTTTGTCTTAGCATTGTGTGTATTTTACTACTGTTATATGTTTATGTTTTCTCCAACAAAATTGTATGAAACAACTTAGATGAGTTTTATTTTTATTATTGTTAAATCTATTTTGTAGTGTATTTATGTATTTTCTAGTTCTGAAAGTGGAAACTTACAGTCTATAATAAATTAGGTGATAGATGCTTTTAAAAACGTTCTGCATAAGAGCTAATAGAAATCAATCTATATTCTGAAAAAAAAGTTTATATTAAAGCATTTTATATTCAAAGAAAAATAGTCTCTCATGGCAGAGCAGTGTGGTAGCAAGCGGCAGGCATGGTGGCCAAGGCAGGAAGCTGAGGGCTCATGTCTTAAACTGCAAGCATGAAGCAGAGAGTGTGAACTATAAATGCTCAAGTCTTCAAACTCTCAAAACCTACCCCTGACCCCCTAGTGGCATCCTTCCTTCAGCAAAGCTACACATCCTAATCCAGCACAAACAGTGCCACCAACTGACCAGGTATTCAAATGCCTGAGACCATGGAGGGCATTTATCATTCAGACCATCACACTAGCCAAGGCCATAATCAGTAGTGTTCACATTCCCAGAGTGGCAGTGTTAAAACAACTTCAAATTATTGTCAGGCATCAAGTTAGTCCCCATCTTGATGGATTCTAGAAAATTTCCCATGGATATTGTTACTCACACAAGAGCAACTTCAAAGAGTTTTGTACCAGGCTATTTTATTTAGGCCACCAACCAGCTCCCGAATCATGACACAGAGATTTATTAGTTTTGAATGCTTGGCCTAGCTTAGTCACATTCTGACTAGCTCTTTTAACTTAAATCAACCTGTTTCTCTTCATCTATCTTTTGCCTTGGGGCTTGTTACCTTTCTTATTTCTATATATCTTACTTTGACTGATTCTTTATGTCTGGCCAACTGGTGTCTGCCTGGATTCTTGCCCTGGGCATGTCCCCCATTCTCTCCTCCTTCTCTCATTCTTCTCTCAAGCCTAGATTTCTCCTCCTGTTTATTTCTCTCTCCCTGGCAACCCCACCTATCCTTTTCTCTGCCTAGCTATTAGCCATTCAGCTCTTTATTAGACCAATCAGGTGGCTTAGGCAGGCAAGGTGAAACAGATGCAACACACATCTTTACCTAATTAAAATAATATTCCACGATAGTTTTCCTTTTTCAACTTTGAACAGGGAGGACCTACCTTGACTAGGCAGTTGAATGGAGAAACTATTTGTTCCTTACAGTTACCCAACAGCAATATTAATAATAAAAGCCATAGAAAAGCTTATAATGATAGCAAGCATACTTTGATCCATTTGCCATGTGATAGAGATATAAACTGTCACATGTATAACACATCTCTTGTGAGCCTTCTAGATTCTCTATCAGATACCAGGTTTCATTATTATCCCTGAGAATTCTTTGAAAGTTTTCCAACTATCCCTCAAGGGTTAATACTCTATGCCCCACAGCAGAGATGAAGAAAAACGGAGGAAGACTTATATGAAAGCCATATCTTTAGGAAATAGTATAGTCATTAAAGTAGACATTAATGCCACTGATAGAGAAGAAAAAATAGTGATAATGATGATGACAAGAGCATCATAATCATAAGTGAAACTCAGGAGCATGGGTAGAAGTGGGGCATCATGACTCTTGGTAGACAAGTCATCCCATGGAAAGAACGTGCAGGTACTGCGCTGAAGCCACTGCTGATTTGTTTAGCACATAACTACAAGTGGGGCAAGGGCTTTCCTGCTTTTCACTTGTCGCACCATGTGTGGTTTCAATTGCCTGAGGCAGCAGGGCCCCTGCTGTAGTTTATGTTAGTAACAGGGAGTTATTTCCATGGTTCCCTTATGGTTTCTAGAGACAATAACATATATTTTTAAAGCTTGGCTGATTTTATTCATGGAATCCACCCAACAGCTGACACATTAAAAATGGCACAAGTCCACATTTTGTAATGTGTATCAACATCACACAGTTAAGAACTAGAGAATTTTAGACTAGACAGGTCCTTCCAAAATGAAGTGCATCTACCATAATCCTGCTCAGAGCACCAAGCTATTGAACCCTATGGCTTTTTAGTCCCATAGCAGTTCCCTGGGACAGCATAGGTACAGGATGATTAATATGCCAACCTCTGGCAGTCATGCCTATGGGTGACACCAATGTAGGAAAGGAAGACATAAATCCTTATGTTGAGATGTGGCCTAATCCTGAACAGAGAATTATTTGGTCTCCTCAGGTCTCACCTTTCCAGGAAAAATCCCATAGAAAGTACTATATTTAAGCTGGATCTTGAAGGAAAAGGAAGAATTCACCAGATGGAGAAGTGAGTGAAGCCTCAGCTGCTGTGAACACTTGAAGGTATTGGAACATTCCCAGCCTGTATCAGCATAGATCACGAGATAAACAAACATTGCTACTGATGTTATTCTACTTACTAGTTTGGCATGGAAATATTTCTTGCTGATGAGAAACAGTCTCTGATCTTTTTGTCTTGGTCATTGCTCGTAGTAACACCTCTACACTTTTGAAAACGCTGCTTTGGTAGGGAAAACATTAATTTCTGTATTACACTTCCCTATCAGTAGGGAGCAGGATATAACTCAGTGTGAGAACACTTTCCTTGCCTTTGAAAGGTCTTCATTCAGTCCTCTGCATTGAAAAATACAACAAAACTAAACAAGCAATGATGACAATGTTGATAAAAATCAAGACAATCTCCCATCTTTATTTTCTGAAAATATTGTGTGACTTTGGGAGATTGTGCTCTTGTGAATGTGTGTATTATTTCTCTTAATAAACATATAAATCAAAATCTATCTGGTCACATGTGACAGAAGCTGAACTCAAAATATTTGGGGCAAAATATAGGCATTTGTTATCATGAGTAACTTGAAACACAGAAGCTCAGTCCAGTCACTAAAATGATGGCAATCTTATTGTTGGCTATTTCCTCTTTAAGCCTTTTTTTCTTCTGTGCTTTTTCCCTTTCAGGCTTCTCTACATTATGATCCACATAGCCCTCAGCAGCTCAGTCTGACCAGGGACTTTAGTGATCAAAATACCAAAATTAAAGCAGGTTTCTTTCCAAATCATTCCAGCAGAAATCCCAGCAATGGCTTTGATTGATTGGCTTATTGAATACCTACCCATTGCTATAGTAATTGTCAGAACTATGAAGGATATAGAATCAGGTAATGCCTCAGCTAAACCAGCTAAGGGACAAGAATACTAGCTTCCTAGAGGATCCTGGGACAATGGCAGGGTAGAGGTTGCCTGGTTGACATTGAGCCTTTCTTAGAGTCAATGCCTTTTAAGAACAAGAAAAGTATGGCAGTTTTGATCCTTTCGATTTGGGGCCTCAGAATATTTAGTCATTGTTGTGAGGGTTTTGCTTTCTATGATGAGATGAAAAATGTTCTAACATAAAATGGTACCATGTTACTAATATATAAGGAAGGAAATAAATAAAAAAGAATTTCCTTACCATCACCCATCCAAGTAGGCCTACATTGTAGTAGAAGCACCAAATTCAGGAAGAAAAATGGGCCAGGAAAGTAAGAAGACCTTAGAGGAGACTTAGGAAGAACAGGAGACAGGGGCATGGTGAGAAGTTACCAAACACGGCGGAACTTAGAGCAGAGGAAAAACTTTCTATTTTCTTAAAACATGCTAAATATAGGAGGACATGTCTTCTTTATGTTATGTTATTTTATTTTATTATTATTATTTTTTTTTTAGTGTCTTTGTGGCATACATATGCAGTAAGTACACATATGCCATGGCCCACATGTGCTACAGTGCACAAACCGAGGTCAGAGAACAACTTTCAGGAGTCAGTTTTCACTTTCCACACTGGGTTCTAGGAATTGAAATCAGGTCATCAGGCCTGTCCAGACAGGAATGTGCCCATGAGTCATCATATTCCCCCCCCCATTTCCTTTTTCTTTTTAATGCCCTCATCTGTGTCCTTAGCTTATTGCTTTTCATTTTGTGCTTTTGATACTTTAGTTTAAATTTATGCATTAGTGTAAGTAGAGGAATGGCTTGTCTATAAGATCCTGGGACAAAGATTTGTACAAAAAACAGCTTTGTAGGAACTGTTACTAAGAAAATAGAATGAAGGAGTCTGGAAGTGGAATGGCAAGGAAGGGATAGGAAAAATTTGTACTTCTACCTGGAAAAGTTTCAAATGATAGAAGCCATTTCTGTAAATTCCTATCAAAGCAAGGGAGTTTTATCTCTTGGCCCATATTATTGATTCTCTTGGGGATGAGGAGTGAATGAACTTCTAGGTTGTTCTGATCTTTTATGCAAAGTTTGATCTTGTTAACAAAGAAATCAGAAGTATAGTTAACAGGGTTTAGAATCTGTTAAAAATCAATGGCCAAGTGTCCAAGGAAATATAAGGAAAATACTGACAGCTCTTGCTATAATATTACTATAATTCATCATACTCTGTATGTTCTGTTTGCACCAACATTAACTTTGTTACCTACATCAATGTCTTTCCAAAATGACGTGGTCACTTTTCTTTCCAGTTATGCTGCTTTTCTGATATGCAGATGTCTTCAATCTTTATACAGAAGAGTGTTTATCATGATTGTTTTATTTATTTATTTATTACAGCCCTACCACAGTCTCTGCTCCCTCCTCTCCTCCCACTTTCTCCTCCCACCTCCACTTACCCCCCACCTCAAGCACCCCTCCTCGGTATTCGCTCAGAAAGGGGTTTGCCTCTCATGGGCATCAGCAAAGCATGGCATATCAAGCTACCTTAAAACCAAGCACCTTCCCCTGTATTGAGATTGGCCAAGGTAACTCAGCATGAGGACTGGGTTCCCAAGAGCCAGCCAAAGCACCAGGGACAGCCCTGCTCCCACTGCCAGGAGTCCCACAAACAAACCCAGCTACACAACTGTCGCATATAAGCAGAGGGCCTAGGTCGGTCCCATGCAGGCTCCCTGGTTGTTAGTTTAGACTCTGTGAGTTTTTCAGTGGGTTTTCCTCTGATGTCTCTGAACCTCTGGCTCCTACAATCCCTCCTCCCTCTCCTTAGCAGGATTCCCCAGAGCTCTTCCCAATGTTTGGCCCTGGGTCTCTGAATGTGCCTCCATCAGACACTGGACGTCTCCAATGACAAATGAGGTAGTCACCTTAAAAATAACTTAATGAAAACAGTAGAGGTCCTTAAAGAGAAAATAAAAAATCACGTAAGGAAATGGAGAAAAAGACAAGCAAAAAATGCAGGGCCAGGGATGAACTGGGTTGGCATTGGCCTGGGAATGGTCCCAGTGAACAGAAAGGGGGGATACAGTTCTGCTGCTAGGTGGGCCGCTCACCCACTCTGACTTGTGTCTCATTATCATTTCTTTACAAAGAAGGGAAAATATCTTACTTGCTGATATTACCTGCCCAAAGGCCTAGCACAGTAGAAGTTTTATTAAAGTTGAGATTATACTGTAGATATGGTTTTATATTTGACTATTTTCAGTCTTGACACTGATGAGTAAAATCAAATAACTCTCCACATTTTACATTTGTCTAGGGACTTCTACTTCAGCCTAAGATGTGCAAGGACAGAAGGGAAAAGCTTCACACTAAACGTGTGAAGAGTCCAGATGATTTACAGTTGTAGAATTCCCTAAGTCCATCAGAAAGCAGAAATTACCAGGCACATGAAACTGCTTCTGGGAGAAAAGTAAGAGAAAAAACAACTGGTCTGATGAGAGGAGAAAACAGAGGTGTGCACAGGGTCCTGTTCAGCCAGAAAGCAGGGTGTAAGGGGAACAGAAACAGAAAGAAAAGTCTCCGTGCCCTTGGGCAAAGAAAGATACAAAATATGTAGCACATAAAAGGTAAAGCTAAAAACTTGACTCTGTCAGAAGTAAAAGCTTTGAATACTCCAAAAACCTCTCAGCACAGCTTTTTGGCGGCTTCAAGCACCACCCTAAATGAATCTAGGTAGATACCTTTCATCCCAGAGGCATCTGGGTTTGGAATATGGTTCTTCACTTTGTGCCCTTGGACACTGTAGGTTTTGTAGACTTACTTACAATGAAAAAGCTATGCATTTGAAGAGAGTAGGAAAAAAACCTGAGTGTGAAGTACTGAGTGAACATGTCTGTTGACATGAGCTGGCCATGTCAAACCACAGAGCCCTAGACCCAATGAAGAATGACAATGCCTTTCCATGGCATGAGATTCAGAGAGGCATGACAAAGCCCTTCTTTTTTGTTTTTTTTGTTTGTTTGTTTGTTTGAAAGCAACAATAAATTGATGTTTTATTATGAATACCTTACTTGCAATTCAGTTTTGGAAACCAGGTACAGCTATGTCTGCTCTAGACTCGAGTTTTTAAAAATTATTTTGCTCTGAGTTTTGTGATGTGAATATTCCAATCTTCATTCCATTCCTGTGATAAAGCACTGACCAAAAGCAACATGGGGAGGGAAGGGTTTATTTGGCTTACAGGTCCATCATCATGGGAAACTGAGGCAGGAAATAAGTAGAGACGGTGGTGGGATGATGCTTACTGGCTTGCTCCCTGTGACTTGCTCAGATTGCTTTTTTTCATACAACCCAGAGCCACTTCCCCAAGGATGGCACCACCTTGAGTGTGCTGGGCCCTCATACAGGCCAATCTGATGGAGGCATTTTCTCCATCAGATTTCCTGGTCCCAGATGACTAGAGGCAGCACGCAAAAAATGTGTCAATTTTGGGGCAAATATCTGACTCCAGAACAGCTTGATTCTGCTGTCCGAAACTTGTCCTTTTCAGTCATGAAAGAGAATAGGCTGTCCAACAGTATAATGCTGAGAAATCCCAAAGAAGGTACCGTCTCCAATACACCACTGCTGAGAAAGGGCATCTGTGGTGACTGGAAGAAACTCTTCACTGTGGCTCAAAGTGAAGCCTTTGACAGAGTCTATCAGGAGAAGATGTCAAGGCTGGATCCTGGTCTCTTCCCCTGGTCGGAATGCTGTTGATCAATTGCCCACCCCCCAACTCCGCATACCCCCATCCCAGACAGGGTTTCTTAGCGTAGTCCTGGCTGTGCTGGACCTAGCTCTGTAGACAGGCTGGCCTTGAACTCAGAGATCTGCCTGCCTCTACCTCCTGAGTGCTGGGATTAAAGGTGTGCACCACCAATGCCTGGCTGTCTGGTTAAAAGACTCTAAACGTTTTAAGGACTCTGAGTGATAGCTACTAAACTTAAAAAAAATCTATCTGTGCCTTTTTTTTTTTTGTTTTCTGAATGCAAGTTAGACAAAACCCTTCTTGGGGAACTGATCGTGAGTATTGGCCATGTAAGCAGAATATACTCACCTTAGATTTCTCCCCAGGGTGTTTACAACCTGAAGACTGCCCTCCCACTTCTACCTAGATTAACTAAACATGCCTTTGTTAATCTAGCTTTTTACCATAAACCCTGCATCCTTGTTTATCTATATGTATGTACCCTTGTCCAGCTATATGCAATAACCCAAGTCTATACAATATACTTGATGAGTTTCCAGGGTGCTATTGTTTCTCCAGAGCCCAGACTACCAGATCACAGTCTTGGTCAGTGTATTTGTTTGTCTGTCTTTTCTTGATTCTCTTGATGCCCCAGTTAGGTTCATCCCTGGAGCTACACTGGACAAGGCAACAGTTAAGGTGATAGTTTTCAGAAGCAGAATTCGTGGGATGTAAGATGAACTTTGCTAGTTGCTGTAGCTTGGAAAAGGTGCCATCCTTGGTATGTGGGAAATCAGCTGCACAGGCTTCCTGTGGTGAGCCATCATTGTAAAGACCCCTGCACATAGGCAAGGTGTCATAATGGTCACCTCCCATTTTATTAGCTGTGTCCTCTTCCCATGCCTTCCAAAGTGAGGCTTGCATTTCAGAGGAGCACTGGACAGGTTGGTTTACACAGGCTGGCACACTGGGAAGAAGACCAGGGGCAGGGTGAAAAGCATTCTTGTGGCCATTCACGGTGTTGGTTGGGCAAAGGAAGCTCCTTCATTGTCTCAGCACAGAGTGCCCTCCACACCAAGCTCCAAACCCACCTGTCAGCCACGTCTGATTGACAGAGGAGGCTTCTCAGTGGGCTCTGCTCTTGGGCTCTGACTGCACAAAGATGAGCCATTATTTTCCTCAGCCCTGTCATCAGTGTCCCTCCATTATTATCAAATGCTTCCTTCCTTCCACTTAGCTATTTGATGGAAGGTGGGGAAGCCTGGGAACACCTGTATCCCAGTTCTGTGCAGGCTGGGATTTCTCACCTATTGAACAGTATCCCATTTGATGGAAGCTGGGGAAGCCTGGGAGCACCTGTATCCCAGTTCTGTGCAAGCTGGGATTTCTCACCTATTGAACAGTGTCCCATTTGGCTGTTGTTCTAGCAGCTGGCTTCCTCCTGCTCTTTTTATTTCTCTTGTTTGCTTTACAAATTAGAGAGAAAATTATTTTCTCGATTTTTATTTCTGTTATGGGCCTGGGATCTGGGCAGAAGCTGATTTTCCAGTGTATCTTCCTAGATGCACAAAGAACGGGGATTCTAAGAGACCTGTGGAATTTGCTTTTGCGATTAAGGACCTGCTGGGATTATACCTGCTGGGTTTGCAGGCTGTAAATAAATACTGAGCTAGTGTGTGTCAGTAAAATTCTAAGTAAGACTCATTTTTTAAATGACTGGTGGAGAGTTCAAACTCTGTATTCTAAGCAAATGGTGTGGCCTCCGAAGGCCGCCAGCCATCTGCCAGCTATGCGTCTAAATTGCCACTGCTCAAATCCCACTCCAGTAAACAACATTAACCAAAAGACTCACTCTGCTGAATCATTTTCAAGTCCTGAAAAGCAGTCCACACTGACATTCAATGTGACAAAGAGGGAAAAAACATTGTTTTAGAGGAAGGATGGCCGAGTTTCAGCCATTTGAAGAGAATCATGGGGATTAATAATAAAATCATACTAAAAAACACCAAAAACTTCATTCTGTCCTTAGCACTCAATCTATTGCTTTACCAATACTGCTACTTAATTCTCAACAGAGCCCAATTTTAAGGAAGCAAACACAGGAAAAGCTTGGCCACTAGGGACTCTACTTGGCTTAGATAAACTCACTATTTTTCCAACAGTGCCCATAAGCAACCTGTTAGCAACCTGTGACACTGCAACACCTCAGCCACCCACATCAGGCTGCAAGTATTCATGATTCAAACAACGGAAATAAATCAAGCTACTGTCCTTAGCAATTGATGACATCTCAATTCTATTGAATCATGCTCCAGGATCTACCCAGGACTTGGATACAAGGAGCAGATACAACCTATATGGATTTTAACTATATGGGCAGTAAGGCAAACTCTGTCTTTGAGTGAATTTTTAGGTAGAATCCCTTGTTTACTATCATATGTCAATGAATAGTTGAATACATATGATTAAAATCAGATGCATCATGGGAAAAGACCTGCACAGTAAAGAAAAACTTATGCAATACATCTGTCTATTGAAACAGAACCACTCATATGTCTGGGTCTGTGGCCCTACAGCAGCCATGGTCTGAGTGATGTAGATGGTTCCTGTTGCCACCAAGGAGCTTGCAGATGACCAGGATGTGGTCAGCCATCTGAGAAGGTTTTGGTGTGCAAGGGCCAATGACCCAGGGGCATATTGACCTGGGTAGCCTGTGCTGCCACCCAGGGCCATGGAGACATCTGGACCCTGGTCACTGTCTAGGGATGTGTCTGGGTCCATGGTCCTACAGCAGCCAGTGTCTAGGCTGTTATCCATAGCTCCTGTTACCACTGAAGGCTCTGCAGATGCCCAGGGTCTGGTCAGTCAACTGAGACCATGTCGGTGTCTGAGGGCTGGATGCCACCAGGACCATACTGATCTGGGTGACCTGTGCTGCCACTGGGGCCATGGTGACTTACAGGCCCCAGCTGCTGCTGAGAGCCATGTCATGTATTGTATTGTAGACTGCTTCCTGTTGTCTGGGGTATGGCATCTTTAGGGGACCCTGAGAAAATTGGGACAATGGTCAAGTCCTGGAATAGCCAGCCAACTCCCCAATAATGACATGGAGATTTATTAATTATGAAATCTTGGCCTTAGCTTAGACTTGTCCCACTAGCTCTTATAATTTAAAATAACCTGCTTCTATTAATCTACATTTTACCATGTGGCTTTTTACTTTATTTCATTCTGTATGTCCAACTGCCTCTGTGTCCCATTGGCACCTCTCTGGCATAATTCAAATGCCTAGATTCCTCTTCCTCTCTCTCCCCAGAAATCCTGCGTATATCTCCTGTATACCTACTGGCCATTAAGCTCTTTATTAAATCAATCACAGTGACACATCTTCACACAGTGTAAACAAATATTTTGCAACAGTTGGGTTAATCTTAAAAAAATTCTAATTGTTGCAAAATATTTCAGTGCCTCAGCTATTCCTACAAGGTAATGGGGCACAAGATTAAACAGATTGACTGCTAAATTCTTCTTTTGTATGAAATACCTGCTTGCTTGGGGGGTGAGGTACCTATTGGATGTCTGTTACAAAATCAAGCCTTGCCCTAACCAAAAAAGAAAAAAAACATATATTTTCAATAAAAAAATGATAACCTCCTTCCCCCCAAAGAATCAACAAACAAGGCAATGGGAAATAAGAATTTTCTGCTCCTTAAGAAACTATCAGCAGAGCACACAGGCATCCTATAGAACTGGAGAAAGTCTTCAAACATGGTGCTACTATTCAGAGTTTACAAAGAACTGTGGAAATTACACACATACACACCAAAACAAAACAAACCCCTACATTTATGAACTACCAATCATCAGACATGTTAGTGCAATGAACAGATTATTTTCAAAAGAAGAAGCATGAATGGCCAGTAAGCATTGTAAAAAGCATTCAACATCCCTTGTTACCAGGGAAATGCAAATAAAAACTGCTTTGAGATGCCACCTTGAGCCATGTCTGGGTCCATGGTTCTGCTGTAGCTGGGGTTTGTGATGATGTTTCTGACCCCAGCTCATTCCCAAGAGGTGGTCTGGGTGGTTTTTGGTCATTTGATGGATTATGGATGTTTATCACCCTTTAAGGGGGTTGGTTGCAAGTTGTTGGTCATGGTCAGAGAGAAAGCTGAGCAAAGGAGATTAGACTCATGGATCTTATTCTGAAAAGAAAAAGGGGGGTGTAGAAATGACAGGATAAAAGGGTAGATTATTTAATCTACTTTTAAACTAAAAAAGTAACTACTAGTCTTAAATATTTTACATTGGTGATGTGGGAATATCTTTCTGTATGCTGTAAAAAAGTGTTGCTCTGATTGGTTGATAAATAAAGCCATTTGGCCTATGGCAAAGAAGCTTAGAGGCAGGCAGAAAATAAAAAAAGATGGAAGAAAGGAGAAAGGCAGAGCAGAGGAGACACCAGCCCATTGTCCAGGGAGCAGCATGTAATGGCACACAGGTAAAACCACGGAACATGTAGCAACATATAGATTAACAGAAATGGGCTGAGTTTAAGTGTAAAAGCTAGTCAGTAGTAAGCTTGAGCTAATGGCTAAGCAGTTTTAATTAATAAAAGCCTTTGTGTGTTTGCTTGGGTCTGAGTGGCTACAGACTGGGCAGGACACAGGAAAACTTTAGCTACAAATGACACCAAAATGTGGGACCTAAAACCTGAGAAAGCTTTAAAAAAAAAAGATTCTAAAATGGAGCTAAAAACAGCTTCCTAGTTGTGTCTCCCAGGCCAGCATGAGCTACAGTATGGTGGGTTTACAGTGGCCTGTAGGTTTGAGAGCAGCATGGTGGATTTCCGCCAGAGTACACAGTGGTGTCTCCAAGCTGCACAGTGTACTGTATCGTGACAGATTTACCTTTTGCTAGTACAGAAAAAAAAAAAAAAAAAAAAGAAGGGCTACACGCTGCTGGATAGAATGGATGGAAGCATAGACCCACTGCTTCCCATAGTCCTCGGTGAGCCTGGTTCCCAGAGCTGTCGGTAAATATACCACTGCCATGTTGGAAAACTAAAGTGGGTGGGGCCAGCAGCCAAAGCTACCATTTCAGTCCTAGTAACATGCAGTTTAAAGCAATAGATTTACAATAAAACAGATTCAAATGAGATAAACCTTAAATAGTTTACAGTGTGTATAAAAAATGTATGTAGGCTTGGAAAATAGAGGAAAAAAATATAGACAGTTATATAAAGAAATAGAAAGTTTTAAAAAATAAAATCTTTAAAGAGACAGTAAAGGTAATATAAAAAATAAGACACAAAAAGATGGATATTACACAGAGAATCTGGATTGTGAATCTGTCTTTAGGATTTTTAACTGCAGAAAAACATTTAATTGTAAAAGCTGCTGAGTTAAATTATATATATAATTAAAGATGTCTTGATTCCAAAATCTATGTCTAAGGATATGTTGCTTTGAAAAAGAGATTCTGCTTTTGTTTCCATAGAGGATGAGAACCTGTGGATTGCTTCCAGGCTAATATGGTTTGACTAGTCAAGACCACCTGAAAGGTCTCCCATGACACCATGGCCCAGATGAACCAACATCCAGAATGGTTTCAAGGCAACTGGCTCAGACAATGCAGCCTCACAAACTATTTCAGTCAGGACTTGACCATAATTCTTAATTTTCTCATGATCCCCATAAGAATACAGTGCCCTTTATCAGCAGGAAGTAGCCTAGAACACTATGCCCACATTCCCTAAAAATGGATTATGGATGTTTGTCTTTGTTTAGGTTGCTGGTTACAAATTGCTCTTGGTCATAGTCAATATCTTTCTAAAAGAAGAAAGGGGGATATGATATGTAAATATAGGATATAGATATGATAGGATAAAAGGATGGATTGTTGAATCAACTTTTAAAGAGCAATTTGTTTAAAATGTTTTACATTGGTATAGATTTTAGTTGATTGATACAAATTTAAAGTTAATTTTGTTATACTATATGTATAGATCTACTCTTGTTTAAGGTATTATGTTTGTGAAGCTCATTTAAAGTGTAATGGATAGTTAAAAAATATAGATTAATAATTTGTCTTCTATGATAGTCAAACTTATAGTCATGTTAAGTTTTCTAGATATACATAGATATAATTCAATTAGGTATACATATATATAATTCAATTAGATAGGTAATCTTCAAACACTTCAAAGACCTACAGAATATAGCATTTAAAATGTTTTAAAAACTTAGACTTTCTGGACAGTGAGACACGTCTGCTCCTGGCAGCACCAATTTACTTCAAAGAGAAAGATGAGCATTGAAGACACTCCATATGGAGTTTATCTTCTTCTTGGCAAAAATAGCCATTTGGGCAAGAAACTGTTCTTGCCTGGACTGCTTGACAAAATGTTATATCTACTGGATATGCAGGACCCACAGGAAGGTAAACACTGAACTTTGCAAGGCAAAATGGCCCTTCAGGTTTCTGCTTCACAGAAGAAACTGCCAGACATTCTACAGAACACAAAGAAAAGTGATTGAGAGACTAGGCCTATGGGCTGAAGATGGATGCCCCAACTTTGCAGAGGAACTTTGGATGACTATCCAGGCAGGCAACTGTCTCTGTCATTCTTGGTTTTTGGAAGTTGCTTACAATGTTCTTCCTGTTTACTTAGATAGTATTATAATCTTCTGAGGTCTTTGATGTAGTTTAAGACTAGACAGATATTGTTTTCCTTGGTTTTGATAGGAAATAAGGTAGACATGAAACCTTGGACTCACAAATATAGGATAGATAGTATATCTTCTTTGATTTTGCCAAATACAAATAGACTAGATATTATAATTGTAATTCTTGCTTGACATATGTAATTTTACTAGGTTAAAGTTAAAACTTTCCTTTTGTTTAGAAAGAAAAGAAGAAGTGATAGGGAAATGTCTTTCTGTATGCTGTGAAAAAAAAATGTTACTCTGATTGGTTGATAAATAAAGCTGTTTGGCCTATTGCAAGGCAGCTTAGAGGCAGGCAGAAAATCCAAACAGATGGGAGGAAGGAGAAAGACACAGCAGAGGAGACACCAGCCTGCTGTCCAGGGAGCAGCATGTAATGGCACACAGGTAAAGCCATGGAACACATGGCAACACACTGGTATGGATTTTTGTATATTGATACAAATTTAAGGTTATTATATTATGTTATATTATATTATATTATATTATATTATATTATATTATATTATATTATATATATATGTTTCTACTCTTGTTTAAGGTATTGTACCTATGGAATTCATTTAACAATGTAATGTAAATTTCTAGTCCTTGAAAACTATTATAAGCTATGTAAGATAATTAAGAAATTCAGGTTAGTAGTTTTCTATAACAATCACACATGTAATCATGTTAGGTATGTTTTCAAGGTCAAACAGAGATATATATTAGATAGATATGTGGTCTTCAAACATTTCAGAGATCTACAGAATATGACATTTAAGATGTTTTAATAACATAAGGCTTTTCATGACAGTAAGACATGTCTGCTCCTGGCAGCACCAATTTACTTCAAAAAAGGATGGTGAGTATTGAAGAACCTCCATATGGAGTTTGATTTTAATGTGGCAAAACTAGCCATTAGTCAAGAAACTGCCCTTGCCTCAACTGCTGGCAGTATGTTTTCCAAATTGGACAAGAAGGACACAAAAGAAAGCACCGGCCAAACTTTGCCAAGACAAGGTAGGAGGGTCCTTCAAAATCCCTGCTTCACAGAAATCTCTGTCAGATATTCTAGGCCTGTAGGCTGAATATGAATATACCAACATTACAGAGGAACCTTGAGTTACTGTCCAGGCAGCCAGCTGTCTTTGCCATTTCTATAGTTTTGGAAGTTGTTGGCTCTGCACTTCATGTTTACTCAGGTAATATTATATCCTTCTCCAATCTTTGATGAGGTTGAAGACTAGATAGTTATAGTTATAGTTTTTCTTGTTACCAAATTCAGAAAAGAAATTTACATAAAAGATGTAACGTTTATAAGGTTGAGAAACATAAAAGCTTAAGTTGTTTATCTAACAAATGTTTTAAGGTATAAAAGAGTATTTTTAGGATGGTAATGCAAGTTATGATAGAAAAATGGTTTAGGTATAAAACTTTGTACTCCCAAAGATAGATATTACAATACTTTCTCCAAATTTGTTAATTACAAATGGACTGAACATTGTGAATGTAATTCTTATCTGGCAATTGTTCTTATTGCATATAGTTTTACTATGTTAAGATTAAAATTTTTCCTTTTTATTTAAATAAAAAGGGGGAAATGTGGGATATTTGTAGACTGTGTGAAGATGTATTATTGTGATTGGTATAATAAAGATCTGAATGGCTAATAGCTAGGCAGGAAAGGCTAAGCAGGATTTCCAGCAGAGAGAGAGAAGAAGTGAAAGGGATGATTCTGGGTGCTCAGGAAATGCCAACGGGAAGCAAAAGAAGTCAGGTGTAGGGGATAGAGGAAATGGAATCAAGCCACATCATGGAACATAGATGAATAGAAACAGGTTAATTAAGTTATGAGCTAGTTAGAAAAAAATCCTAAGCTAAGGCCAAGCTTTCATAATTAATAATAAGTCTCTGTGTTGTTATTTGAGGGCTGGTGGTTTCTACAGGAAAGCTTACTACACCCAACTGCACCAGGAAGTAGATCATCTTGGGCCAGCTGACAGGGTACATTCAAGGTAGAAGCAACTTCCTCATGGCTTACACAAGCTAAAAACTCCTGTTATCACAAGCCTAGTACAGTAAATTTATCCTCTAAACATAATGTTCACCATAACAAAGGGAGTCCAGTCATTAGATTATTCAGCAATGTAAAGATCAATGTGGAAATTTGAACTTTTTTTTTTCTGTTTGTGAACAAATATCTCCAAGATGTATTTAGAAAGGAGAGAAAGCAGCCTGGTAAGAATAAAATGACACCCGGGGAAATAACAATCATAAGAAAGTCAGGCCGGGCGTTGGTGGCGCACGCCTTTAATCCCAGCACTCGGGAGGCAGAGGCAGGCGGATCTCTGTGAGTTCGAGGCCAGCCTGGGCTACCAAGTGAGCTCCAGGAAAGGCGCAAAGCTACACAGAGAAACCCTGTCTCGAAAAACCAAAAAAAAAAAAAAAAAAAAAAGAAAGTCAAACCTTTTACACAAAAAAGTACACTTTTTCCTTACAGTAAAACACTAGTGTAAATATACTTACACAGTTTGTTAAGTGGTTACACTTGAATGATAAACAACAAACAATATGTGTCTCTACATTTTTGCTCACGCTTTTGTAAAAAACAAATCTCTGTACTTTTGAAAGTAGATGAAAGAGCTGCTCAAGGGGCCAGAGATAATCAGTGAAGTGTTTCTTGTATAATGATGGTGACTGTGTTCAGATCCCTGCATTCACTGAAAAACCACACATCTGTAACTCCAGCTCCAACTGAATTCTTCCTACTGTTTTCTAGGGATGAGTTCAGGGCCTGTGTTAGTTCCAGGACTGTCACCAAGATAGTGATGTATCTTTTTCTCTAAGAATCCTATTGACAGTGTTGAGATTTTATTTACTCTCTTATGGCAACCTACTTAACCTTGGTGTGTTGGTACCTTTTGTGCAATAGTTTCCTCCAAGGTTGAAACATTCCACCCTGATGGGAAGCTCCTTAAGTGGGAAGACAACTCAAAAGAGCTCAGAAAGTCCCTGAAATTGACAAGATTCACTAGACCCCCTCCTTGCCAGAATAAGTAATAAAAGCTGAGAGTCCCTCTCAGATGGAAGGAAGCTGAGCAGCAAGGAAGACTCTCAGAAGAGTTGACCTCAGACCAGCTACTTGGAAGAAGCAGAAACCAGCCAGCTACTTGAAAGAGGTTTAGATCAACTGAGTCACTTGGAAAGGACACTTTCCAGCGTATTGAGTTGCCTGCAGGGTGTCCAGTGCTTCCAGGTTCCCATTTTTGTGAGCTGTCACTCATGCTGAGGGTGGGCTATGATGATGCACCTGTCTTTGAGTCATTTCTGCTCCTATAAATAACCCCTCACCCACATCACTGTAAGTGACCCCAATAAAACTTATTAGTTCACCAAGCTGGACTTCGGTGGTATCTGTACTTTGACCTGTCCTGGGTTCTCTATCTGAGGAGAGTAGAAGTATGTGTTTTATTTCCCCATGAAAAGTTTTGTCACACAACAGTATCTACTGAATTTTATAACTGTAAAATTCTATATTTTCTTTGTAATTAGTAAGGATATCATGAGGAGCCATTTTGAAGGGCAATTATATTTTGTTTTCTATTATTGACCATGATGAATAATTTCCTAAAAGACAAATGTACTAATCAAGACAAGCTAGATTATGCTGAGATGATCTAGGTAGCCCTGTGCTCTACAGAAGGGAACTGAAATGTATATGATTAGTTCGCAACACTCTAACCCTGTCTTCCAAATCCTGAACCCACTTGGGGGTGAGCATGGCCACCACCCTCCAGAGAATATTGATTTACATTCTTTCAGGTTACATCACAATCAGCTATGGAACCCTGAAGGCTATGGGTAGGGCAACCTCCAAGTCAAGCATCACTTGTGAGGCTTGCCTTCGATGTGTTAGCTGCATGGTTAAGGCCTGATGTCTTATGGTGGCTAGGACAATCCATCTGATTTCGAAGTTCTGGGTCTTTAGCTGGTTACTGAGCCCTTTCGGGACCCTTCTGAGGAAGTAATCCTAGAACTCCACAGGGTTTCCTACAGTGGACCCCGGTGAACTGCCAACATTTGATTATTCATCAATCAGTTCCCATTGCCAGCTCATTTGGGTTCATACTCTGACTGACCCTGATGCCCAAAGTCAACTCTGTTTATAAAGACAAGCTATGCTGAGCTTTTCATCTTGTGGCCTGATAGGTTTCCAATCTTGAACTAACTTATGGATTATACATTTTGAGGGGCGTTTACCCACCAACCCCACAGTTCCCCAGAGTTTTCTTGAGTGTGAGCAGCAGGAAATATTAGATAGAAGAATTTAGATTGTGGAGATAAACAGAAAATGCAGGATAGCCTCAAGAGGGCCTGGAACCTATTCCAATGAGTCCTGACTGTCTCTGCCCCAGGGTATTTATAGAGACACTAAGGGGTGGAACAAAAGACCTCCCCCCCAGCACAGCCAAGTGCAGACTATTTCAGACACCTGCATTCAGGCCTGTTGTCCTAATCATCCTCTAGGCAGACCTGCAGGGTAAAGCCATGAGGAACCTGAAAACGGGCTCCCACAACATTTACTAGAATTATTCTTCTGATATCACGGTGACAACAGCCCAAGAATACCCAGCCAGAGTCAGGCAGATGGTTGTATTCATTTGGAAATAGGAAGGCTATACCATACCAGGGAGCTAGCATGCAGCAAAGGCAAATCTAGGCAGTAGGTCCATGTGGCAATCTAAAGAGTGTAGGATGGAGATGAAACCTGAAGCTTCTGGACAAAGTCGAAAATGGAAATACCAGATGGGGGTCCAGTATGGATAAATCTATAAAAAAAAAAACCGAGTAAGGTAACTCAGACCCCCCAAAACAAATACTGTGTGATTTCACTTATATGTGGATATTAGCTGGTAAGTCGATGATAGCCAACCTACAATTGGTAGAACAACAGACATTAGGTATAGAGTAAGGGAATGGCAGGACAGATAGATCCCATTAAAAAAAGGGAAGTATAATTGATAGTTATGGAAGAATGTGGGGGGAAGACAGGAATTGAAAGATATAGGATATCTCACTTTCTGACCACTATGAATAGAGCAGCAATGAACATGATTGAACAAGTACATCTGTAGTAGGATGAAGCATCTTTTGGGAATATGCCCAAGAGTGGTAAAGCTGAGTCTTGAGGTAAATCAATTCGCAGCTATCCAAAGAACCACCACATTGATTTCCATTGTGGCTGTACAACTTTGCACTCCCACCATCAACAGATGAGTGTTCCCCTTGCTCCACATCTTCACCAAATGAGCTGCCATTGGTTGTATTGATCTTAGCCATTCTGACTGTTGTAAGATGATTCTCAAAGTTTTAATTTGCATTCCCCTGATGAATAAAGATGTTTAACATTTTGTTAAGTGTTTCTTAGCCATTTGTGTTTCCTTTCTGGAGAATGTCTGTCTGTATGCTGTGAATATATGTTGTTCCCATTGGTTAATAAATAAACTGCTTTGGCTATGGCAAGGCAGTTTAGAAGCAGGCAGAAAATCCAAGGAGAGAGACAGGAAAGAGAAAGGCAGAGTCTGGAGAGACACCAACCTACTGCCCAAGGAGCAATATGCCTGTAGACCAGTAAAGCCACAGAACACATGGCAAAACATACATTATTAGAAATGGGTTAATTTAAGATATAAGAGCTAGCTAATAAGAAGCCTGACCTATAGGCCATATGATTTGTAAATAATATAAGCCTCTGTATGTTTACTTGGGACCAAGTGTCTACAGAACACAAGTGGTAGAGATTTGTCCTGACTGTGGGAGCCAGGCAGGACCAGAGAAACTTACAGCTACATTTGGTGCCGACATGGTAGCAAGAATTTCCACCCAAAACCTGATCTGTATCCCATTTTCATATTGAGTTTTTTGTTTTCTTGATGTTTAGTTTTTTTAAATTCTTCAAATATGATTTCTTTATATATTTTAGATATTAATTCTATCAGATGTTATGTTGGTGAAAATCTTTTCCCATTCTTCAGCCTGTTTCTGCATGAATTGGGGTATTCTTTGCCAAGTTTCAGTTTTATAAGGTCCAGTTTGTTAATTGTACCTCGTAGTGCCTGTGCTATTGGTGTTCTGGTCAGAAACTCTTCCTGTGCTAATGAGTTCAAGACTAGTCCTCACCTTCTCTTGTATCAAGTTCAGTGTATCTGGTTTTATGTTGAGGTCTTTGATCCATTTGGAGTTGAGTTTTTGTGGGGTGGTAAATATGGATCTATTTGGATTCTTCTACATGCAGGCATCCAGTTTGACCAGCACCATTTGTTGAACATGCTTCCCTTTCCAGTGTGTATTTCTGGCTTCTTTATCAAAAACGGGTATCCATAGGTGTGTGGACATACATTTCAGCCTTCAATTTGATTGTGTTGATAAATATGCCTGTTTTTGTGCCAATACTGTGCTGTTTTTATTAGTATAGCTCTGTAGTGCAATTTGAGATTGGGGCTGGTGATGTATCAAGTAGTTCTTTTATTATTTTGGATTGTTTTAGTTATTCTGGGATTCTGTGGTTCTATATGAAGCTAAAATTTGTCCTTTAAAGTTTTGTGAAGAATTTTGTTGGAATTTTAATGGGAATTGCATTGAATTTGTAGATTGCTTTGAGTACAATGGTCATTTTTACTATGTTAATCCTAATGATCCATGAGAATGGTAGACCTTCACATCTTGTGATAACTTCTTCAGCTTCTTCAATGTTTTGAAGATTTTATCAAACAAGTCTTTTACTTGCTTGATTAGAATTACTCCAAGGTATTTTTTGAGGTTATTGTGAAACGTATTATCTGATTTCTTTCTAGTCCATTTATCCTTTGTATATAGGAAGATTACTTTTTTGTGTATTAATTTTGTATCTTTTTATTTTGCTAAAAGTATTTACCAACTGTAGGAGTTTTCTGTAGAAGTTTTAGGGTCACTTATGCATACGATAATATTATCTGCAAATAATGATACTTTAGCTTATCCCCTTGTATTCGTATCCCCTTGATCTCCTTCATTTGTATTATGGCTCTACCTAAGATTTCCAGCACCATATTGAATGGGTAGGGAGAGTAGGCAACCTTGTCTCATTCCTAATTTTATTGAATGCTTTGAGCTTGTCTCCTTTTAAGTTAATGTTGGCTATGGGCTTGTTTTAAATCACCTCTATTATTTTAAGATAGGTCTTTTATTTCCTTCATCTCCCCCAGGACTTTTGTCATGAAGACTTATTGAATTTTGTCAAAGGTATTTTATGCATCAGATAAGATCATCATGTGGGTTTTGTCTTTCATTTTTCTTATTTGGTGGGTTTTATTTATTGATTCACATATGTTGAACCATCCATACATCTCTTGGATGAAGCTTACTTGATGATGGTGGCTGATTTTCATGATGTGTTGTTGGATTCAGTTTGCAAGTATTTTATTGAGAATTTTTGCATCTATGTTCATTTAGGAAATTCGTCTGTAAATTTCTTTGTTGGGTCTTTATGTACTCATAAGATGAATTGGGTGATGTTCCTTCTGTTTCTATTTTGTAGAATCTGGTAGAATTCTGTGCTAAAATCACCTGTCCCTGGCATTTTTTGGTTGGGATACTTTTAATAACTGCTTATATTTCACTAGAGATTATAGGTATTTCTAAATGACTTATATGTTGTTGGTTTAATTTTGGTAAGTGATATATATTGTGAAAATTATCCATTTCTTTTAGGTTTTCCAACTTGGTGGGGGTATACATTTTTAAAGTATGTCATTGTGATTCTTTAGATTTTCTTGATGTCTGTTATTATGCCCCCC
>CABHPR010126287.1:13546-24698 GCA_902168415.1 Peromyscus melanophrys | reverse complement strand
CCCCCCCCCTTGGAACTCATCAGCAAGGATGGAATGGCATGGGATGAGCTGTGTTAGGGTTTATGCTTTGCATAAATTCTTTTTGCATTAGACAAATAATTAAGCACACTCCTGTAGTTTCCACACGTAGGAGACTGAGATAAGAAGGGTCAATTGAGCCAAAGAGTTTGAGGACACTCTAGACAACGAGTGATGTCTATGAAAAAAAGAAAAGATTTGGGGAGCAACTAAATCTGCTTTCTAGTTTATTTTGCACAGTGAAGTGTCCCCTCCCTCTGTCATTTTCTGGACTGTGTTTTGGGGTGCTTTGTCTTAAGTGAGTACCTGCGTGTTTAGATCCACGCAAAGTCACAGTAGTCTGTGAGTTTTGCTGTATATCCGTCTAACCCCAGACTCTCCAACCACCAGAAATAAAACATCAGCTGTAAGATTTGGAGCTAGTTTTCAAAGGTCTCCAGAACACATGGAAATCAAGGACAATGTCTGAAACATGAGGAATTTTCAGGACCCTGGTTCCTGGGTGCAAAGCTTCCAGTAAGTTCCCCAGTGAGGCCGGCCTGAGAGTCACAGCCTGCTTATAACCCGGCTGCCTTGATAAGGCCCAGTACGCCCGCAGCTGGCCACTGCACCTCTATGCTTGCTAATGCTTGACTTGTCATTTTAGTTAAACAGTCACAGCCACAGACCTGGAAAGATTCCACAGTAAGGAGTGAAAACAATACTCCATGTGTGTGGATTTCGGAAGGTAGCTGTGCTGAAGCTTTCTGCTTTCAGATATTTCTCCAAGACACCGTTAAATTGGAAAGGATTCGCCTCCTAAACTGCAACGGTGTTCTGGCGCTGTCAGACCTTGTGATGAGTGTGCAAGGAGCCTCCTGGGTGAACCCCCCTTTCCCTTCAACGTGGCTGCTTCTCTGGAGAAGTCAGAACAAGACTGAAGAACAGACCCAGGGCAAGCCTGAGTTGCCGTCCACTCTGACCTCTCTTTTACCTTCTCCGGAGCTGTAGGCCTGCCCTGTGGTGGGAAGTCACTGAGGGGCAGCTTGTGTGACTTCCAGTAATACTTCCCTGGCAACCCTTGGGAGCCTGTTGTCAACCCTGTAGCAATGGCCCCACTCCCCTACCCCCACCCCAGGCGTTCCTCCTGCTCTGTGAATAGTCTGCCTCCCAGGACTCCATCTCTGAAGCTCCAGGAGTGAAACCAAGAGGATTAAGGTGCAGAGCAACAATTGCTGAGTAGTTTACAGAAAGGACCCAAGAACTCTTGACTCCCCAGAGAGTCCCCCTTCCCCAGGGACATTTCCATGTACCACAGTCTAAGGAGAGTTCAGATTGTGTCTATAACATTATCTGTTTTACAACTAGGGTTGATCGGTAGTTATGTGGAAAACAACAATTCCCCTGCCTCAAATATCCCAGTGAAATATACAGCCAGAGCATGAGCTGGACTTCAGATCCTGGAAACCCTGGTGTTCCACAAGGGGTGGGGGGGTCTGTGAGCTTCACCCTCTCTGCAGTTTCTTCTCACCTACCTGTGGCCCTAACTGTATTAACATTCCATTTCTGTCCAGGGCCCACTTTTGGTCTGAGGAGGTCTCATCACAACCAGCCAGGGCTGGCACTGCAGGATCACAGGGCTCCAGCTTCCCAGGCATTTTTCCAGAGCCGCTGTACTTTCCAATAGAATGACAAGAAGCAGAGGTCCCTCGCTCGAGCCCTGTGTGCGCATCTCCAGCACCATAGTCATAGGAAGGAGGTGCTGAACCTTATCAGACTATAAAAATGAATCACTGACTTCATTAGTTATTCTTGTGTCAGTATGACCAAAAATTCCTGAGAAAAACTTAAAGGGAGAAATTTATTTCGGCTTATGGTTTCAAAGGGTCCAGCCCATGGTTGCTTAGCTACATGCACTTGGATACTAGACCAAAGAGGCAGTGGGAGCTTTTGCAAAAAGTTGTTTATGCCATGGCTTACAGGAAAGAGTGTGTGTGTGTGTGTGTGTGTGTGTGTGTGTGCGAGTGTGCTGCATGGGTCAAATGGATTCCCTTTCTTCCTTCTTCCACACCCTCCTCCTTCCTCCTTTTGCACCCCACCCCTTCTCTTTCCTCTTTTCCCTTCTTTCCTCCTTCTCCTTCCCCTCTGCCTCCGTCTCTTCACCTCCTGTTCTCACCGCCATCTCCTTCTCTACAGTGGTTCTTCTGATAGGTTTTGTTTGCCCCCACTGTGGCCTGAACAGGAAGCATTCCTCACAGACTCGCATATTGAACTCTTATTCACAAAACTGAGGCACGTTATTTGGGGAGAGGATGTGGAAACTTTAGGAGGGGGTGCAAAAGGAGGAAGGAGGAGGGTGTGGAAGAAGGAAGAAAGGGAATCCATTTGACACATGCAGGAAAGTCGCTACCCAGACTAGGTGTGGCTTATAAACTGGGTTAAAGGATAACTTCAGGCTGTTGTTGTGCTATGCACCTGTGAACTTAGCACTTGGGAGGCTGAGGCAGGAGGATCTGGAGTTTGAGGTCAGTCTGGGCCCCACAGTAAGACCCTTTCTCAAAATCAGATGACCAAACAAAAACCCAAACAAATGAACAGGTTACTTCAAACATCCTTTACCCACACTGGCAGAGCCAGCTGCTATCTGGGAGGCTTCTGAATGGGAGGGCAAGGGGGGGGGGGGCTCTGTTTAATGACTTAGTGCTTTGGGGACATTTTCAGGTCTGTGTGGAAGTTCAAGGTTATCCCATTTTATTAATTTGCAAAGAAATCGCTGCCCCTACCCCAGGCATCTGTTTTATGAGTCCATCTAAGAAAGCCAAGGCTGACATAGGGTGTAGTCAGATTTAGTTATGGTGTATGAGTTCTAGGACAAGTGGTATTCCCAGCTCTGGGCAGCTTGGTAAGTTCTGGTTAAGAGACAAATGGTAAAGTCTGCAGGTCACCAGGGCTGGTGATCATAAAAGAGCTATGTGACCACTTTGCCCATGAGCAGGGCCAGGGAATCAGCTATTCTTTCTTTTCAAATTGAAATATTCCAAATAATTTTCAGAACTTTAGTCTCTGACTATTTGGAAATACTGAATAACTTCACATCATAATGTACATATGTTATACGTAACGTACACGTAACATATGTAATAATATATAAACAACATGTACATTGAATATATATTACAAATACATATTAACTGTAAAATTCTTTGGAAGTTGGAGTCCCTGCCCCTTCTCAAGTGATCTTGTTTGATAGCTGGCAGCTGAGAGCTAAACTCCTGACCTCCCCATCACTGAGAGGCAGGAACAGGATGAGATGGAAAAGTCCCCACCCTCCTTCAGTGGGCATCCCTCTCCTCCCTTTCTTCTCCTCCCTCCACAGTTTTTCCCTCTTTCCATCACATTTTCCTTTCTAGGACTGTTGGCAGTCTCCTGGCTTCCATCCCTTGCTCCAAATAAGCTACAGGAGTTCCAATCATCTGGTGCCTCGCTGGAGACCAGAACCTGTCATTTTCATGGAAAGGGTAAAGTGCACCTTGGAAAGGGTTCTGTTGAATATTCATATAATTGGCTCGAGGAAGACAGCTCAGACTCATAGAGACAGGTCAGCAAATCTGATAGCTTCTAATTGGTGCTACTGGTGGCTTTTTATTTCCACTTTGAGCACACATGAGTGTGTACTTTTCTTCAGTTAAAAGTTTAGCTGTAGGCTGGATATGTAGCTCAGTGCTTAACCAGCATACACAAAGATCTGAGTTTGATTTCCCAGCATGGTAGAGATTGGGTAAGGTGTAATGGCTCATGCCTGTAATCCTGATACTTGGAGGATGGAGGCAGGAGGATCACAAATTCAAGGTCATTTTGATACATAGAAAGTTCAAAGACAGCCTAGAAAAATGATTCCCAGTCTTAAACAAAACAAACAAAACCAACTTCTTTTTAGTAGCAGCCTCTGATTTTGAATAAGATGTCATCTTTGTATTGTTACACCTCTGAATTATTATTAGGGTGATTTTAAATGTTTTCATAATTTGCCCAAATCAAGAATTTAGAGGGATTTAAAAAACAATATTAGAAGTGTGTCTATTGTGACATCCAACTTATCCTGAGAACACTGTGATCTCTGTTACAGTGATAAGTTAGGACAAGGAATGGGAATTTTCAAAAGACCATCTAGGGGTAGCTTTTGTGATTTATTTCTTGGTAGGTGCTCTGACTTGGTTGGAATAATACAGTGGTGTTATTAGCCTGTAGGTTGGCAGAATGGACAATCTTGTTACTTATCTAAGAATTTCCTCCCTTGACATAGATGGATGCGGAACCGTGGTTCAGGCAGCCTGGGAGATAGAACATATTGCTCCAGGTGTGGCAGGTCAGAGATAGATCCACAATGGCCAAGGACAGGAAGCCCATCTGGCTGGTAAAAGATGGTGCTAGGCAACCGGTGGTCACCTAGGCAACCATTCGGGTTGGGGGGAGTCCAGCAAGAGGTGACAGGGAGTCCAGATGATGGGACAGACATGTACACAGAGGCAAGCCATGGAGGTAGGGACTCTGATGACATCTGTCAGCTGCAGGCACAATACACTAAGCCATGTGAAGGGCAAAAGCCATACAATATTTCAGAAGATGGGAGACCCTGGAAGTCACCAAAAAGAAGTAGGCACCTGGGAAAATAGATGGGACTGTGGGTGTGAGAACAGAGCACTGGATGATGTAGGCTTCAGAGAATAAGTAGAACCAAATGGAGATAGAACCCAATATAGCTTATGAGTCAAAGAATTATGGCACTGATAAGTATTTGCATAGGACTTCTTAATATCACATCCCTGCAGACCATGGGATTTGGGGAACCAGACAGGACATTTCCAAATTGAGGGTAGCTAGTTAGTTAGATGCTTTTGGGTTTAGAAGTACGGGAGATATTTTTAATCAGGGAAAGAAACTGTCATTCCATAGACTGTGTGTTCAGGGTTAAAGTGTAAGTGACAGTGTGTGTCTAAGAGCATTTGAGTGCATATGAAGTGAGTCTGTGCAGGGTTGCCAATATGTTCAAGTGTTCATGCACATGAGTGGGTAGCAAGATGTCCCTGTTTGGTGGCTAGAAGGCAAGATGCTATCTCAGAGTAAATTCCTATATAATACCCAACAGTGGACTGTGTGGGACTGGAGCCTACTTTCACTCCTCAGAAGGTACCGCCCTTCTGTGTTTAATTTCCACCTGTCAGAGAGGCAAACTGATGGGAAAGCGATGACAAAATAGTGCCCTCTGCCCTGGATACAGAGCATCAGATGGAGCCCCTGCCTAGATCTTGCGGCTTAAGGGAGGTGAGGTCTCACACTTTAGAAGGTGTGGTCTAGTCTGGGGAGGTTAATAAGGTTGTATATGGCTGGAAATCAAGCCAGAACTTTAAGTGACCCTGGACTCAACATTGTCCCTTCTGTGGCTTCTTTAGGGTGAGCCTCATCACTAAGGGAATTAAAGATGGTCACTCTTTTTCAGATTTCTGATGCTGGGACCCATGCAGCAAGGAGGAGGGGCACAAAACAGCCTTCAATAGTCTGGGTGAGTCTAGAATAAATAGCTTGGCTGGGTATGGAAAGTCAGCGGGTGGATCCCTATGAATGGAGCCCTCAGTGTCTCTGGTGCACAACTGTTCTTCTTTTGTTTATAAATCTTTAGCTCTCTGTTATATAAACATCTGGAGGGCTGAGTATCATTTCTGCACTAGTCAAGGAAGAATGCATCTTACATTCCCCCACAAAGAGGCAAAATTTTGTGTGGGCTGTACCAGCATAGGAACTGGAAAATCTGTGTGGAGTGGGCTTGAAGGAGTTACTCTTGGCCTATGAATTACTTTTCTTTCCTCCTCCAACATCTGTGAAGCGATGAAATAGTATGTGTGAAGAAGACTCAAGATTCCCTTCCGGGTAGAACTGAGTGTATTTGTTTCATATCAGTAGCCATAAACAGGGCAGCGAATCAGATGGGAATAAAACTGCAGTCATAGAATTTTTCAAACCTTATTTTTCCACTGATGCATTAAGCAGTCTGCCAATAACCGACTGCTTATTTCCACATCTGGGGTATTTCCCACTGTAGTTACCTGTGTGATACTTTCTGGGGCTTGAGCATTAATAAAATACTCATTAACGTTGCTATCTGATCAGTGTTCTGTCGTGAAGATGAAATGAAGGGCATGATGTTTGGGGCATACTTTGGTCATGTATAGCTTAACTACTGAAAATGTGGTTCACAGACCAATGTCATGAACATGACATCACTCTCAACCTTGTTGGAAATGCAGACTTGGGGCATCCCCCACCCCTATATCTCTATATAGACCCCAGGGGCTTTCTTTTGATGTTGAAGCCTTGGAAGCCTGGTTGAAGGGTTCATCTGGGTGGGTGAATTTGTTTGTCAGAGACTAGCTTTGCTCATGGCTCACAGGTAGATCTTTTAACTCTTATCTCATACTCTTCCGGCCCAGCCCATCTCTTTGTTGATAACCACAGCTTTATTTAATTTGATCATTTCATCTAGAGTTATATCTCCTATAAAATATCAAGAAAAACTAATGTTTTGTTAAAATATCCTTACTTAGACCACAGTCCCTTGACAAGCACTTACTGAGATTCTACTGTATGCCAGGCATTGTTATAGGTGTTGAGGACAGAGAGAAATCCTATTTTCATGGAACATCAGTGCCAAGGGGGAGGTGGAAGGGAGGGAGAGAGAGAGAGAGAGAGAGAGAGAGAGAGAGAGAGAGAGAGAGAATGAATGAGAATATAAGATAAGCAAATAAATAAGTTTTTATAAGATCTCTGGTAATTCTGTTTGGTTTTTCGAGACAGAGTTTCTCTGTGTAGCTTTGGAGCCTGTCCTGGAACTCACTCTGTAGACCAGGCTGGCCTCGAACTCACAGATATCCACCTGCCTCTGCCTCCTAAGTGCTGGGATTAAAGGCATGCACCACCATTGCCCTAGCGGTAATTCTGTTTAAAAACAAAACAAAAATGAAAATGAAAACCCAAAACTCCAGAAACTGGACATGGTAGCTCATGGTTATAATCCCAACACTACACAGGCTGTGACATGAAGACCTTGCAACAAGTTCGAGGCCAGGCAAAGCTAAACAGTGAGTTCCAGGCTAACCTGGACTACAGACTAAAACCATGTCTCAAGAAACAAACACCAACATCAAGCAAAAGCAGAGCACCCTCCCATAACACCTTTCCACAGTTTTATAATGCACATTTGGAGTCAAGAATCATGCAGAAGAAACTAGGTCAACAGGGTTAGTGTTGGTATCTATAGTGTCATTTGTTCACAGAACTACCTGTCAAATGGGTTGAGAAGGACTGGGCTAGGAGACGAGTAATGAACCCAGAGATGTCTGTCTGAGTCTCCATCTAATCTGGGGAGTCTTCCTGTTGCAGGGAGAAAGTGAGAGATGAGAGAGAACACATCACGTTCCTCTGATCTGATCTTGGTGTTCATTCATGTTTAGATAGAAGGGGAAGGGCTGGAGAGGCAGACAGAGGTGGTTCCCCCACAAGGAAAGCTTTGATGTCAATGCCAACCCTTCAATAGGAGCTCTTCACATCCCAGGCCAGGGTGGCTCCTCCCACATGTGCATTCAGGACAGTATCAGATATGATGGAATAATTCTTGCCTCTGGAGAAAGGGTGGCTTTCAATTCAAGTACCAAATTTAAATAGTGCTCTATTGAAACCAGCTTAATGTCTTCCAGTTGGTGAGAGAATTCCTGGAAATCCGTTGTGGGATAATCTTTTTGTACACTGTGAAGATATATCTTTGTCAAGGCACCGTCTGATTGGTTTAATAAAGAGCTAAATGGCCAATAGCCAGGTAGGAAAAGATAGGCAGTATTTCCGGGGAGAGAGAGGAAGAGGGGGAGGATTCTAGGCTCATGGATTTCACCAGCAGACTTGGAGCAAGTCGGATGTGCTGTACTGAGAAGAAGTAACCAAACCACGTGGCAGAATGTAGATTAAAAATATGGGTTAATGAAGTTATAAGAGCTAGTTGAAAACAAGCTTATGCGTTCATAATTAATAATAAGTCTCCGTGTCATTATTTGGGGGCTGGTGATCCAAAGATAGTCTGACAAGAAAGCTTGCTGCAGAAATCAGTGTTAACAATAGTGGAAATGGGGCTTGAAGTTCAGATAGAGAATTCTGTACATAAGTTTTGTTCTGGCCACTTACAAGAAGCCAGTGGAACTCTTTTGGAAACTGATTTTCCTGTTGCCAGAGTATCTGCCTCAGCATTGCCATTTCTAGTTCATCTTCCTTTAACCTGAGGTTTGGATGAAAGAGAAATAAAAGTCAAGTATATTTTAAATAAAAGCAAGGTAGTGTCCACAAGAGCCATATTGAATAAGAACTTTCTAAAGTAGAGGCAATAATTCTTTGTAAGTAGCCAGCACCCCAGTGCCACCCAGAGCCTCCTACTGTTTCTAAGCAAGGCAAGCAGAAACTTCTTTATTGTGAGCTTAGAAAACTGTGTTCTTATCCTTGGCCTCTGACACTTAGCTTCTTGGATCTGGGGGGAAATACAAGAAATGTGTCTTTTCAATTTTGCTGTAAGGTCACTTTGGTTCACTGCAGAAGGGTGTTTGTAGATTCAGATGCTCACCCGCCTTTGGGTGGCTGGTATTGACAGTGAGAGGTGAGACCTTCTGCTTACTCTTGGGATAAAATGAAGATACTTAAACAAGATAGTCACCTACATTGACTATTCTTCCTCTTAGCAAACAATTACTTAGTTAGATGCAACTGGGGTGTGGGTGGTATAAGGCCACCCTAACCTTGAGGATGACATATCCTAAGAAGATAAGTCAGTGTACAGAACACCAGAAGTAGCTGAGGCGTTTGGAGGGAAGCCAAAGAAAAGTGTTTGATGTTGGGGCACCAGGACAGTCACTTGCTAAAGACCCTTCTGGCCAGGAGGTATCTCTGAATACTCACTCGCATGTGCTGTTGGGGAAGTAGGAATGGCAGAGAAAGCTTTGAAAGGGAAGCAAGCCATGAGATCCATTTGCAGGGTAGAGCTGGTGTAACCAGTCTGCAGACGGTCTTGTAAAGGGACTGGGGTTTAGGGAGTGGACAATGAGGAGCTGTTGAGAGTCCCTGAGTGAGGGCGTGACTGAACCAAGTTAATCTGGTGGGTTTGTGCAGTTAAGTCGCAAAGGCTAAATTCATAACTAGGGAGTGGTTTTCACTGGGTTGGGCTTTGGTATTTAGCTCCTGTTTTGTGATATCAAGAAAGAGAAGTGGAGCTGGAAATGTTTTTATGTCAGTCAGTGAAGTACATTCGACCCTTACAAAGAGTCTTAAATGACTTATTCATGGCTACTATAATATGTCTCCATGAGCCTAACAAGCCCCCAAAATGGATGTGTTCACTAAATGAGAAAATATCTCCAAGACAACCCCATTAAGAACTTATACTTACAATTCTACTGTGATTTGAAATTGTGGGAATGTAAGCAAATGAGCCAGTATTTCAACATCTCTAAGAAAGCTTTTTGTAAAGATCCTATGGGTTAATGTTGACTAAAACCCTTAAAATGCAATCTTCACTGGTCATTCTTTGAACTATCACACTCCTCTCCCAATGTCCTATGATCAGAAAGATGCCTCCTGCTTGGCCACTTGATGTATCTCCTCCTAAAACTTTGGCAAATAATAAAAAGTGAGAAAACATATGCCTTTTATCTCTATCCTCTAGCAGAGAAATCTCTGGAATTTTGATGCTCTCAGTAGTTTTCAATACTTAAGTAGGCTCTACTCAGCAAATTCTCCCAGCTAAAGCATGGAGCCCCCCTTATCTGGACCAAACTGATGATGTCTGTGTTTGATTATGTTGTTACCAATGAAGCCATGTAAGTAGGAGAGCTGGCCACTGTTAGCAGTGCTCCCACGAAGGGCACATCTTCCTGTTAGTCCCCAGAAGCCTACAATCATTATTACCTATTCTAGATAGCAAGCTAGGCACTAGACAAGTTAATACTGTTGTTGGAGCCTATCTCATCCTTATGGAATTTAAGATTTGATGTTGGATGCACCCATTAAAATACACAGTGCAAGGGGAGCTTCAGATCTGAGGTTGATTGGAAAGATAAATGTCCTCACTGGCTTTGGAAGCTACATTGAGAATTTTAGTCTTTGTACAAAGCAATTGAAATCTTTGATCCAAAGGATGAAACAAACTAGTTTGAGGTTTTTGAGGAAGAATCTAGCTCAGAATAAAAGAGCAAATTGTAGGCCGGGCAGTGGTGGCGCACGCCTTTAATCCCAGCACTCGGGAGGCAGAGGCAGGCGGATCTCTGTGAGTTCGAAGCCAGCCTGGGCTACCAAGTGAGTTCCAGGAAAGGTGCAAAGCTTCACAGGGAAACCCTGTCTCGAAAAACCACACACACAAAAAAAGAGCAAATTGTAGAATGGACAAATGGCAGTGAGAAAAGTCGTTGTGATTTTGGGGTACAGATGGTGACATCATCAACTATGGACAGCCATGACAGAGATCAGAAGACTCCCACTTCCCAACCATGTTTGTTCTACACTGATCCAAGAAGACTGGGTTGGCTTTTTGTCTCAGCACTAAGGAAGCACTGATTTACACTAGTGATGTTTTATTCCAGTACATGCCAGGAGGTTGATCCCATCTCTCTCTCTCTGTATCCAGGAATGTTGGGATCCTAAAGTGACATTGGCTTGGGCTTCTACTGGCTATCCAGAGTGAGATGTTCATACTTTTGGAAGTGGCCAGTTTCCAGAGTGGCAGCTGTGGAGTAAACTATGTTTTGCAGGTATAAGCACATTTCAGAATCACCAGCTGGTACATTTTCATTATATGTATGTGTCGGTTAACCATTTTAATACACTATGTGTGAGATGAGTGGCCCAGAGCTTCACCATAGCATCAGTTATCTGACTGGAAGAGGTAATAGTAGAGCTGTGCTAATACGAAACCTTATAGAAAGTGGAGGCAATGTCAGCTTCTCAGGTTTAAAACAAAATAGAAAGAAATGGGGTACCTGCACACACACACACACACACACACACACACACACACACACACACACAGAGAGAGAGAGAGAGAGAGAGAGAGAGAGAGAGAGAGAGAGAGAGA
>CABHPR010126286.1:13000-36762 GCA_902168415.1 Peromyscus melanophrys | reverse complement strand
GTGTACTGGCCACACCCATAGTAAGCAAGTCGCTAGGAAGCAATCCCCTGAATTCAATGCACTGAACGTGTCTCTTGCAAATGCACGGAACTCTATAAAGTATCTCAAAATAAATATCCATATAAAACAGAAGTTATAAGACTCCAAAGAGACTTTCAGCCTCGTAACTAAACTGTAAAGTCTCACAGCAAATGTTCCTGAGGAAGATGAGGGCTCACTAAACCCTTCTGGCATAACGCAGTCTTGGGTTCAGCTCACTGAACCAGAGAGATAAGACACTTCCAGCTGTGGATTCTTCACTGAGCCCGTCCTAGGATGGAGAGAAGCTTTGATTGGGGTACTCTTCCCAAGTACCTCTGCAGGATATCATGTGTACATCTGAGCATCTGTATGTTGTGCAATACTGTTCCTAGGGAGACACGAACAAAAATACTGGCTCAAACCAGATAAGAAGCCAAAGACAATCAAAGTACAGATACCAACAACATCCAACTCAAGGAACCAAAGAGTTTTATTGGGGCTACTTAGAGAAATAAAGATGAGGGGTGACTTATAGCCGCAGAAATGACTGAAAGACAGCTGTATCCCCACAGCCCACCCCAGCATGGGTGACAGACAGCTCATGAGAGCTACAAACCCGGAGCCCACACTGCACAACCTGCAGGCAGCTCGGCAGGGTGGAGGGTGTCCTATCCAGGTGGCTCAGCTGGCCTGAGCCTCTTCCGGTCAGCTTAGCTGGTCTCAGCCTCTTCCAGACCTTTTGGTAGGTCTCCCATCTAAGCAGCTCAGCTAGTCTAAGCATGTCCCTCAACAGTCCTTATGGTTTATATACGCGTGGGGTGGGAAGAGACTCATGTGTAGATCACTACGGTTCCTGCAGGATGGAATGCCTCATCTCCTCTTAGAAACCCCGGATGCTTTCTCTGCCTTTTAACATACAGCTTCTCAACAAGCTTGCTTCCAAGGTGAAGGTTTATCTGGGAAGAAATTGCTATTCAACAGATGTCTATGTATGCATGCACGTACTTGTACCCATACATGTACATGAGTATGTGTGTATTCCTTTCTAAACCTTTCCCATCTTCTTTTCTGTATTGGAAATTCTACAGTCCTGAGTTGAGCTAATCAGTATCCTGCTCTTTTTTGAGGACACAGAACAAAGGACAGAGGAGACGTCTTCAGAACTTCAGGTTCAACTGGAAAGAGAGGTCTCCAACAAAGATCTGGAGCAGAAAGGAAATACCCCCTAGGAGGGATCTTTCCATCAAATGGAAGGAACGAAGGTAGAATTATAATTTTTACCAGCCCTGGGCCTAGAATGTGAAGCTGAGTTTGATGGCAAAGTGCCTAAAAATACTCTCCAGGAAAATGGCATCGCCCAGCTTCTCCTTGGAAGAAATGACTGCGGGACACAAGGAGGCCGGCACCAGGTCCTCACTTTAGTGTCTAGGAAAATCTGCACTTACACATTTGGCTCTCCCCCTCACTGGGAGTTTAAACTTGTGACTTCCCCTTTGTTGAATCCTGGCAGAACAGGGCCAGAGAGAGGTTAATGCTGTTGGGAGTCTGAGGCTCAGTAATACAAGAACTGTTCTTTCTATCATCACCTGCGCTTCCACACATGGTCGGACTAACAGTCACACCCCACTAAACCATAGTTCACCTATCCAGCAAGTGTGGATGTAGGGATCAGAAAAACAGAAAAAGGGTCTGGTAATGGGGCTGAAATTAGGATATTAGTAAAATACTCTAAGAGAGACCAGGACAGAAAAACAGGTAGGCATTTATTGTTCATTGTTTTATTACTCTTTACTCTTTTGGGGGGCCTGCCACCCAGCTCCCAAATAAATCGTACATGGAGGCTTATTTTTAATTATAAATGCCCGGCCTTAGCTTAGCTTCTTTCTAGCCAGCTTTTCTTAACTTAAAATTATCCCATCTACCTTTTGCCTCTGGGCTTTCTCCTTTTCTTACTTCAGTAAATCTTACTTTCACTCTTACTCTGGCTGTGTAGCTGGGTGGCTGGCGCCTGATGTCCTCCCCCTTCTCTTCCAATCCTCCCAGATTTCTCCTTCTGTATATCCTCTCTGCCTGCCAGCCCCGCCTATACTTTCTCCTGCCTTGCTATTGGCCATTCAGCTCTTTATTAGACCATCAGGTGTTCTAGACAGGCACAGTAACACAGCTTCACAGAGTTAAACAAATACAGCATAAACAAACGTAACACACCTTAGTATATTCTACAACAGACGTTTGTGGAGACCAGGTCAAGATCATGGCTTCCAGAGAAGTTGGTGAGGAAGGACCCTTCCCTAGAACGTCAGAGGGAGTGTGGCCCAGCACAAAAACTTGACTTCAGCTTTCTAGCCTCCAGAACCATGGCTAGATGATCTTCTTTGTTTACAGCTCACCTGGTTTGTGGTCCTTAGCTTTGGCATGGAAACCAATACAAGGACTTGTTCTGCCTGTTTCATTCAATTAATGCAGCCAGTTGCTTTCAGAATAGGCTTTGTTTACTGAATGATTGCCTTGTATTAAACACCCTTCTTCCTGGGTCAACTCACTTAATCCTTACGATGACCCTCTACGGTGGGTATTGTTATCAGAGTGTGTTTTGAAGCTCTTTTGTAACTGGTGGAAGGAAAAAATGAGGCAGAAAAAGAAAAATGTTCAGGTCCACTCCGCAAGTGAGTGTTGGGATAAGAAACTGGACCCAGGAAACTGGCTCCAGAATCACACTGTTTCCTATGGGACACACTGGAGCCTAAAGAAGAAATCTTCTCAGACTGTGTCCGTAGAGCCAATGATCCCGATGATTTGCTTCTCTGCCTTGTGGATTCTTCAGGTCAGAGGTCAGCATACTAAAAACATCATGAACTGTGTGACTCCTTGGTGATTCTCTGAACTGTAACGCTTGTCTTTCATTCACTGGTCACACAGACTTATTCATTGGCACTTTTAAATAGCTATTTCCTGTAGCGTTCTTCTTGGTTCGGGCATTTTAAAAGTTGCATTTGGGGGCTGAAAGGTGGCTCAGTGGTTCAGAGCACACTGTTCTTGCAGAAGTTCGGTTCCCACCGACGCTGACCAGTTCATGACATGCCACTGTACTTCCAGCTCCAGGGGATCCAACACTCTGGGCATCCATACCCACCTGCACTCTCGTGCACATAGCCCCCCACACAGTTGCAAGCATAGACACATAAAGAAAAAGTAAAATAAGTCTTCAAAACAAATCGGTAAGTTTTTTAAATGGAGACTATCTTTCATGTCACGTCTCACACACAAGAACATGGTTATGGCATGTGCATCAAAGTTCAGAGCTTCGTGATGCAGGAAGCAAAAACTGACAGAATTGCTGAGACACTTGGGGAATCCATAGCTGTACTTGGAGTTTTTACACTCCAATTTCAGCAATCAGGAGAAGTACAAGACAGGCAGGAAGATTCCAGGAAGAATTCAGAGAATTTGAATGGTATCATCAATCAACTGGGTCTAAATGACATGTCTGGAACACTGTACTCAGTGACAAAATATGTAATCTTTTCAAATAAGTAGAAAGAGTAGGAAACATTCATCAAGACAAACTAATCCTGTATCATTACATAAGCCTTTATAGCTCAAAGGAACACACAAAGTATGTTCCTGGGCCATAAGCTAAAAAAGAATATAGGCTGTGTATTCTAAATGCTTGAGATCAAAAGTGTTTCAAATTTCATTTTTTTTTTCAATTTGGAGTGTTTGCTTTTGCATAATGAATTCTTTTTGGTATAGGGCCCGAGTCTATACATGATATCATTCATGTTACATTCATATATAAACACAGCCTGAAACCAGTGTTGTATAGTATATTAATAATGTTATGTGTTAAATAGTTTTATTTAGTGTAGAATTTTTCATTTGTGGCTTTGTGTCAGTGTTCAAAAAATTCAAAAATTGGAGACATTTGGAATCTCAGGTGCTTTGATTACCAAGGCTCAACCTTCAATAGAAAGATAGATGGGAAATCCCCAGATGGTTAGAAATTAAACATTGCACTAATCTCTCCGTGATAAGTGTGTCAAGGAGATGTTATTATCCTCCTCATTTTACGAGGGAGAAAGTGAGACAGGGAGAAAATAAAGAAGTTTAGGCAACCAAGAGCTTAGTCGTGAGCTGACCTCAGAGACTGGTTCCGGCCTATGCTCTACTACCCACTGTGAAGCTTAAATCGTCCAGACCCACGTGTCTCAGTTACGTTTTCTATTGTTGTGATAAAACACCATGGCCAAACCAGCTTACAAAAGAAAGCATTTAATTCTGGAGCCACAGTTCCAGAGGGTTAGAATCCATGGCCATCGTGGCGGAGAATATGGCAGCTTGCAGGCAGGCACGGCGGTGGAGGAGTTGCTGAAGGCTCACATCTTGATCCACAACCACAAGACAGAACCAGAGATCATTGAGAAGCCCATGGAATCCTTCTGAAACCTCAAAGTCCAGTACCAGGGACACACCTCCTCCAAACAAGACCACACCTCCTAATCCTTCCCAAACAGTTGCACCAACTAAGAACCAAATAATCAAACACATGTGCCTATGAGGGCCCTTCTCATTCCATCCACCACACCATGTTTCCACTGATTTAGGTCTCTGAGCTTCATTTTGGATAATTTAGAACTTTTGCTATTATGTAATTCTAGGTTGACAGATTTTTTTTCCTTTTGCATGCACTTTAGAAATTTTTTTCCCTGTTATTTTCTTTGTTGTTTTCCATCATTGTTCACCTGTATCTAAGGCACCCTTGTCCTTGGTTGTTTTATTTTTTGTTTTGGCACTTTGCCAGTGCTGTGCCTAATAGTATTTTTCTTTGACTTTATCCTGGTTGAGACTTTCTAAGCTTCTTTAAGTGATTCGATTGAAATAGGTTTGGGGGTTTTTATTTCAAATTTGGAAATTTGGAGGTCATAACCCTCTTCGAATTTACATCCTCTCTCTCTCTCTCTCTCTCTCTCTCTCTCTCTCTCTCTCTCTCTCTCTCTCTCTCACACACACACACACACACACACACACACACACACACACACACACACACACACTGTCTTCTCTCTTTCTGAGATTCTCACTGCACATCAACCTGTCAGACATTGCCAGGTTACAGAGATATTTTGTTGTTGTTATTGGTGTTGCATGGAGTCCGGACTGGCCTTGAACTCACCACATAGCTGATGATGACCTTAAACTCTTGGTCTTCCAGCTTCCCAAGTACCAGGATTACAGAAATTCGCTACCACACCCAACCAAGCTCTGTTCATTTTTTCAAATCTTTTTTTTTCCTGTCTGAGCTTCAGTCTGATTTCTCTCCATTTGTCTTCAGTTTCACGTGTCTTTCTCTGCTCAAACCACCTTACCTATTTTTAATTTTTTGATTGCTATCAATCCCATGGTATCTATTTTTAAGCTCTCATGGAAGAACTGAAATTGAGTTTCTGAACATTTCCATGCCCTTTTTAACTGAAAATTTTTTACAGAGACCCAGGTAGATAGATACACAAATCAAACATTTACTGATAGTAAATCATACAAAAATTCATTTTAACACAATTCTCATATATGTAAAACTTTACCACTTGTTCATCAATTATTTATAGCCAGGCATGGTTTTGCACACCTTTAATCTCAGCACTGAGGAGACAGAGGCATATGGATCTCTATGAGTTTGAGGCTAGCCTGGTCTACATGGTGAGTTCCAGGACAGCCAGAGCTACATTATAGAGAGATTCTGTCTCAAAAAAAAAGAAAGAGAGAGAGAGAGAGAGAGAGAGAGAGAGAGAGAGAGAGAAGAAAAGGAAAGAAAAAAGAAAAAGGTTATTTATATTTCAAAGATTTATTTTATTTGTGTGAGATTTATGTGTGTGTGTGTGTGTGTGTGTGTGTGTGTGTGCGCGCGTGCACATGTATGTGTATGCAGGTGCCCATGGAAGCCAGAAGGGGGCACTGGAGTTACAAATGGTTCTGAGTCCCTTGATGTAGGTACTGGGAGCTTTGAGTTTTCTATGACATTCCCATCAGTCATTGGCTTGAGCACTACTCAAGTTGGAGCCAGAGACTGACAGGGACTAATTCTTCCCTGTTCGTCGTCTGTGGTACTAACTTTCTTGGAAAAAGCATGGAGTCAAAGACCTCATGCCGTCTGAATCCCTGTGGGGCACAGGACAATGAAGAGGCAGGACATGGGTGGAGTGCTCTCATCAGACGACACTCATTCATGCTGAGAATAAGTATGAATTAGGATACACACTTGATACAATGCCAGGTTCACATAAATATTAGCCTTTAGTATAGATGAATCCCAGATCTGGAGTCATCCAACTTGGGTTTCCTTAGAACCCCTTCTGGTGATCTTGTGGCCCTGAAAATTTTACTAAATTTTCCTGAGTCTCAGTTCCCTCATTCATGACAGGTGTAAGACTGACCAGAATATAAACAAGCTCATGCTGGGCACAAGCCAGGCAGAAATCGACTTTGCATCCCTTCTTCTGGCTTTAAGCCAAAACAGTAAATTATGGAATTTCAAACATCAGTGAACTGGGAGGAATCTCTGTGGCCATGAGAGGAAAGGGAAAGACAACTTTCTGGTGTCACAGCCTGGAAGGACACTCTTTGCCCTGCTCTCTGGCTGAGTGCTCAGAAAAGTAAGATGTGATCGACAGGAAAGGGGACATGAGAGAGACAGGTCATTTCCGCGCAAAGATAACTAAACAATTCAGCCAAGCACCTGTATATTTAATTTATAAAATGCTGAGTGTCTAAATATTGCCTTCAAAGCTGGGCAGTGGTGGCTTTAATCACAGCACTCAGGAGGCAGCAGCAGATGGATCCCTGTGAGTTTGAGGCCAGCCAGGTCTACAGAGCAAGTTCTAAGACAGTCAGGGCTGCACAGAGAAATCCTGTCTTGAAAAACAAACAAACAAACAAACAAACAAACAGCAAAAAAAGAAAGAATATAAATATTGCCTTCAATTTTAACAACTTATTAGTTCAAAGGAAGCATTTTGTTCCGAATAAAATTATATTTTAATTCAGATCTTTAGATCTGAACGAGAAAACAATTCAGAATGTAGTATTTAGCTTTGCCCCTTATCAACTACAAATAGAGAAAGCATTTGATTTATTTTTATTTTTATTTTATTTTATTTTATTTTTTGGTTTTTTGAGACAGGGTTTCTCTGTGTAGTCCTGACTGTCCTGGAACTCACTCTGTAAACCAGGCTGTCATTGAACTCAGATCTCTGCCTGCCTCTGCTTGTCAAGTAGCATTTGATTCTTGTTGACCTCTGTTTCCTGTCCTACTTCATAAGAGGATCAAGTGAAAGCCACACCAGATAGAAATTGTTATTACAGCCCCTGTGGTTGCCTGCACAAGATCCACACAAGATCAAGCCATTCCACATCCCAGCACAGAGAGAAAGATGATCTCTGGGCTCCACCCCTTACTGAGGAGCTGTTGGCAAGGGATAGTTGCTGGGGGAGGGAGAATCGTTCTTTATTTTGAGGATGTGGCCATAGTAGATTCTCCAGTAGATGGCCCCACACCCATACACATATGGCTAGCACCAACTGGACTTACTGGGTTATCAAAAATATGACGTTGAAGGAAGAACATGCTGAAGGGACTATGTGGGAGGAGGGGACATTGAAGGAGAACCGAGGGCAGATACAATCAATTTCATTGTATACTCATGTGAAATTCTCAAAAACAAGGGAAAACGTTAAATACGAAAATGCTCCTATTTCTGGGAACTTTCGATCCTGGCAAGGCTGTTAGAAAACTTTGCAAATATCTCCGGAAATTAAGATTGCAATGTTTACATAATTCTCAGTGCTTTCCATTCAAGTAAGAGACAGAGTTTTCTCAGGGACCCCAGGAAAATCACGATTGTCCAAAAACCTGTCCAGAACCTTTGTGGGCTAATAGCTGAGTGAAGAACCCTGGGGAAAGAGGAGAGGGGATAAGAGAGGGAGGGGAGGAGGAGGGCAAGAAGAAGGGGAGAAGGAAGAGGAAGGGGGGGGGCCGCGGGGATGGAGGAAGAGAGAAGAGAGGGTAGGGAGAAGGAGAAGGAGAGGGGAGGGGAAGAGGAAGAGCATTCTTTATGGCAGAGAGAGCCATCAAGGTTTCTGTTATTATCCTCATGTTTCAGATGAGAAAACAGGACCCCACAGTGTTTAAGCAACATCCAAAGGTCAAACAACAGACACATAGAAAAGTCAGGGTTCGCTCATGGGACTGGTCACGAATGGCACTAGTCTCCCAAAGTGCTGATGTTGCCTCCACAGCCAACACAACTACTCCCTATTTTAGCAGTATTCACTCCAGCTGCCGAGCATCGCTCCGCATGGAGGCCCTCCTGACAGCTCTTATTTCAGTGAGTATTTATAGTGGTGCTCATCAGCTCTCCTCCCATGCCTATTGTTCTCAGAACATCACCCGGGAGATTATTATTAGTGCCACTGAGTGTGAAGAGGAGGCTCGGTCGTCATGTGTGCTCAGAAAATCTACCAAAGACCAAGGCGTTGTTATAGCATGTTGGGGAGTGTCGGGAAATTCTAGCGGTTTCTAGAATACACTTGGGACTCCTACCCTGTGTGTTTGTATTACTTTTATATTATTCACATTATATTTATTCCCATGTAAGTGGTCTACCCACAAATCTACAGATGGTCTACTCTGGACCCGAGAGAGTTTTGAAATAATCCATCTAGCTGTTTTGTGGAAAGACAGTGGGAAACAGACACACATTGGCTGGAGAAGCAGTTCATCAGGAGAGGGCTTGCTTAACATGGGTTTGCCCTTCAACTCCGTGAAACAAAACAAAAAGAATAACAACCAATCAGCAAACAGATAATAGTAAGCAGCTTTTTTTTTTTTTTTTTTAGATTTATTTATTATGTATTCAATGTTCTGTCTGCATGTATGTCTGCCGGCCAGAAGAGGGCACCGGTTGTGACCCACCATGTGGTTGCTGGGAATTGAACTCAGGACCTCTGGAAGAGCAGCCAGTGCTCTTAACCTCTGAGCCACCTCTCCAGCCTGTAAAGCAGCTTTTGGAAAGAATAAAAGCCAGAAGTAAACTTTCTAATAAGGTTTTCATCATTTAGTAATTATTTGCATTTCTTCTGCATTTTCCCAAATTTTCTACTGTAGCTATGCATGGCTTTTAGAAATAGCATAAGAAAATAAATGATCAAGGTCAAAACCTTTTACAAGGGGGCTGGAGGGATGGCTCAGTGGTTAGGAGTACTGGCTGCTCTTACAGACGACCCAGGTTCAATTTCCAGCACCTACATGGTAGCTCATGGCCTCCTATAATCTAATGCCCTCTTCTGACCTTCATGGAACCTGGCACACATGTTGGGATATGCCGGCAAAGCATTCATACAATAAAAACAAATACGAATATTTGGAGGGGGAGCTGGGGAGATGGCTCAATGGTTAAAGACACTGGCTGCTTTTCCATAGGACCCAAGTTCAGTTCCAAACACTCACATGGTGGCCTATAACCAAATATCTGGCTTCCATGGGTCCAATAATGCACCTGAGACAGACACAGAGAGACGTACAAGCAACATGATAATATACATTTGGGGGGGGGGGGGGAGAGAGAGAGAGAGAGAGAGAGAGAGAGAGAGAGAGAGAGAGAGAGAGAGAGAACTTTTACAAGCTTTGAAATTGAGAAAAGAATCCAAGGTATTCTGGTATTATCCTTTCCTACCCTAGGTCTGAAAACCCAGAACCAAAGTCAAAGCAAGTACATTAAGGCTTTGTTGAGACAGTAATCCCAGGCAGTACAGGCAGGCAGGGCGGGAAGAAGGGCAAATATTTGCACATCTCTAGGCTGTTCAAAACACAGCTAACTCCTTGGCTTTCTTTCTCTTCTTTCTTTCTCTTCTTTCTTTTTCTTCCTTCCTTCCTTCCTTCTTTCTTTCTTCCTTCCTTTCTCTTCTTTTTGAGATTTTAATAGAATTGCATCATTTCCCTCTTCCCTTTCCTCCCTCCACCCCAATATACCCCTCCGTGTTTTCAAACTCATCACCTCGTTTTTCATCGTTACATATGTAAGTATTCGTATGCGTGCACGTGTGTGTGTGTGTGTGTGTGTGTGTGTGTGTGTGTGTGTGTATTTCTAAATACAATCTGTTCAGTCTGTATAATGTTACTTGCATGGATATGTTTTCATGGCTGACCATTTGGTACTAGGTAACCCACTGGTATGCTGTTCCCTGGGAAGACTATTTCTGCAGCCCTCAGCATCCCTTAGTTGCCTGTAGTTCTTTGTGTAGGGTTGAGGCCTCCTGAGCTTTAGGCAGCCATGCTGGTGAGACTTCATGGGTGTTGCTTCTGACATTTCTAGGAGACAGGATCCCACTGCACACTCCCTGTTCCTCGGGATCTTCTAATCTTTCTGCCCTCTCTTTGGCAATGGTTCCTGAGCCTTAAATGCAAGAAGATGTGTTGTACATGCATAATCTGAGACTGGGCTCCACAACTCTGCGTTGGGATAGTTCCGGTTTTCTGTAGTGGTCTCCTTCTGTTGCAAAGAGAAGTTTCCTTGATGAGGGGTGAAGACCACACTTATTTGTGGGTAAATAGACAAATATTTAGGGACTCTGCTGGTTTAGCAAAGTGGCGGTTGTAGATTCTTCTCCAAGATCCGTGACTTCTCTAGCCCTGTCATTGGCCAGGTTTCCAGTGCCAGGCACGGCTTCCCCCTCATTGAGCAGTTTTTAGCTCAATTGGATCGCTATCGGCTAACGTCAGGGTACACAGGTCACCGCTGCGCTGAGGGTTATCCGGCCATGCTGGGTGTAGTTGGGGTTCCTAAGCATCATAAATGTGTAGATGAATTTCTAAACAGTCTTATTAAATAAAAAACATGGAACAAGATATAGGGGTGAAAGCCTGTGAGAGATCAGGGAAATAGGGAAAGCCACAGCTAACCTCACCTCACCAACTCTGCAGCTTCCAAATGTGAGCTACTTCCTGTCTACCCACGCCTATACGCCTTGCTGTTCTGTCATCTGATTTGCTCTCTCTGTCCAGCCACATCACTTCCTCTTTCTGCCCAGCTCTGTCACTTCCTGTCTGTCTGTACAGCCTTCCAGACCTCCATGGTTAACTAGTGCTGGAATTTAAGGCGTGTGCCACCATGCCTAGCTCTGTTCCCAGTGTGGCCTTGAACTCCTGCCTGCCAAGTGATAGAATTAAAGGCGTGTGCTAACATTGCATGACTTCTGTGTTGTGGCTGGCTTTTTCCTCTGATCTCCAGGCAAGCTTTATTTATGTCTACCACATAGACGGGTAGGATGGTTGTTATTTCCTTCCTTTGGAAGCTTACGTGGTACCTTCTAGTACCATGAAACTCAGTCCTTAGGGAGGAGGCTTTCAGGTCAGTCCCACCTCAGTGGCCCTTGGGCCCTGTGTCTAAAGTGCATGGTGTCTTCAACAGGGACTTACTTCCATCTCCAGAGAGCAACCAAGGACAACAACAAAACCCAGTCTGTAAGGTCTGTAAGTTTGGGGAGTCTCCTGGACATTCCTGACAACTCAAAAGAGGGTTCCTCGCCGGGCGGTGGTGGCGCACGCCTTTAATCCCAGCACTCGGGAGGCAGAGGCAGGCGGATCTCTGTGAGTTCGAGGCCAGCCTGGGCTACAGAGTGAGTTCCAGGAAAGGTGCAAAGCTACACAGAGAAACCCTGTCTCGAAAAACAAACAAACAAACAAACAAACAAACAAACAAAAAAAAAGGGTTCCTCACCTGGTGTTGGAGTTTTTGGTGGACAGACTTTGACTCTTGGAGGAGGCATTTAATCAGTTAAGATGGAAACTTTTCATTTTAACTACATGCGGTATTTATATACTAACTTACGTGTATTGTAGGTAATTTAGGCAGACAGTTAGTAGTATGATTCCTTATGACTTTTTTCAGATGTCCTTACTATTATTTTATCCTCCTCTTCCCCTTTTCTGGATTAGCTCCCCTCCCTTCCCTAACTAGAGCGCTCCCCCCCCTTCTTAAAAGTCTAAGTGGAGAAGGAAGAGAGAATTTACCCTGTGCCATCAGTTGCTAATGGAGTTGGACTCACGGGTCTTGGATTCTTTTATTTATTTAGATTTATTTATTGTATTATTTTATGCACATGGGTGTTTTGTATGCATATGTGTGTGTGTGCACCACAGGAATGTCTGGTGCCTTCAAAGATCAGAAGAGGACATCAGATTTCCTGGGGCTGGAGTTACAGATGGTTGGTAGCCATCATACCAGTGCTGGGAATCGAATCCAAGTCCTTTGCAAGAGCAACAAGTGCTCTTAACTGCCAAGCCAATTCTACAGCCCAACCGGTGGGTCCCAGATTCTTTATTTGCTTTCTGCATGGGGTTCTTCAGCTAGCCATCAGGAAGCCTGATTCCAAGACAGTACTGGCAGTCTCCCTGCCCACCTTCAAGCTTGGCTTCAGGAGCCTGGCCAGTAAGTGTGGACCCTAGAAGATTTCCAGGAATCCTTTGACTGCTGTGACAGAGATACATCAGTCAGGAGACCAGTGCTGTGTGAGGTGCCCAGGAACATCCGCCATTGCAAGAGCTCCATGACAAGCCAGTGCAGTGTGAGCAGGGAGAAAGTGCTGGCATCACTGAGCCCAACACGTTCCCTTCCGGCTGAAACCGTGCCGTCTCCTGGGACATGTGGGCTGTTTAGGAGTCAGGGACAGGGCAGCTCTCAGGTGGGTGTCTGCAGTGTGAACTGGGTGTGTGCCGTCAAGAACAGTCCTTCTCAATGGCTTTCGAGGAGGGAATGGTACATGTGGGAATCCCAGGGCTCTAGGTACCTCTGACATCCCAGCCGTGGGCCTTGTTTTCACTGAGAAAGGTTAAGTTCACTCTGTGGTTTGTGGGAGAGAAAGTGAGAACACAAAACCTTGCAGGTAGCTTTCACTGAGACATAGAAACTATAACCTGGACTCGATGATGTACGTGGGTGTGGAGCCAACTTTTGTCCCATCGAGGACCTCCATCAATCCAAAGAGTCAATGTGATGCGGTAAGTGAGTATGTGAGTGTGTGTGTGTGTGTGTGTGTGTGTGTGTGTGTGTGTGTAGCTGGCCTCTCAGGTGACTGTTTCTCATATCAACAGAGGAGACAGGCTCCAAAGGCATGAAATACACACAATGGAGTAGTTCTGGGGATTCCAGCAAAGGGCGAGTGTCTTAGTTAGGTTTTTATTTCTATGAAGAGACACCATGACCACAGCAACTCTTACAAAGGAAAACTGAGGTTCGCTTACAGTTCAGAGGTTTAGTCCATTATCTTCATGGCTGGTGGCATGCAGGCAGCAGACGTGATGCTGGAGTTGAGAGTTCTACATCTTGATCCACAGGTAGGAAAAGGAGACTGTGTGTCACACTGGGCACAGCTTGAGCATAGGAGACCTCAAAGCCCACCTCCACAGTGACACACTTCCTCCAGCAAGGCCACACCTCCTAATAGTGCCACTCCCTATGGGCCAAGCTTTCAAACACATGAGTCTATGGGGGCCATGGCTATTCAAACCAGCACAGGGAGCAAAGGAGAGAGAGAGTGTGAGTTTCATTGGTCAGGGCTGCTGGCCCCACTTGCCCTGTGCTTCAGGCCTTGGGCATGTGACTCAGTTCCAAATGTGGTTGATGGAAATGCTGAAGAAGTTGCTAAGAAGCAGGACATCGCCGGCACTACATTTGGTCCTTTTTAAAGATGCTCCCAGGTCACTCCCTTTTATTCCAGAAGGTACGACAGTCTCCTCTGGTGGGCAGGACCCAGAAACAAAGGAAGTAGGATTAGTCTGCCTGTGGAGTCTGAATTACACAGGATCCGTCTGTCTGCCTGAGAAGACTTCTCCTGTGCGTGTTTTGATGGAAATCACTGGCACCTTTAAGGCACATCATGTAGGTCACAGTCTCAGATTTACACATGGCTGGCAACAGAATGAAGGAGCGTACTCGAATCCTTTGTGCTTGCCTTCCTGCTCTCAATAGCCTCAATAAGGCTGGGAGGATGGTTCAGTCGGCAGAGCGCTGGCCTTGCGGGCACAAGGACTCACATCAACATGCCAAGTGTAGTCAGGAGTGGAGGCTCACGCCTCAGAGGCAGGTGGATCTCTGTGAGTTTGAGGCCAGCCTGGTCTACATAGAGTTTTCCAGGTCAGCCAGGACTATATAGACCCTGTCTTAAAATAAGATCAAAAGTATGCCCTTTCTTTTTTTAAGTATGCTTTCCTTGACACTAATATGGTGATATTTTCTTTTTATTTAAATGTTGCATGTTAATAAATAAATAAAGTTGCCTAGGGGTCAGAGCTATTAGCAAGCCATAGCCAGAGTCTGGCGAACAAGTAGTGATGAGGCAGTTAGGCAGTTGGGTTTACAACCAATGAGAAGGCAGAACAGAATTCTATTTAAGGACAACCCCCCTTTTGAGCTGAGAGACGTTGCTTCAGGGGGAGACTAGCGAACGGAAAGCGGTTAAGGCTCTTAGCTCTGACCTCTTTGGCTTTTCTCTTTACTTTGGCTTTGTGTGTTTCTTTTTTCTTATAAATACAGCTACAGTGTTTCTTTTTTCTTATAAATACAGCTACACTCTTTGAGTTTCCCCAACATTTTGGGCTCCCTTACTCTTTCACTGAATGTGGTTGCTTGTCTGCTATGGGTCCAACCTCCATGCCAGCTTCAACGGCATGGCTTTTTCCTTCTCTCTTCCATTCTCCCCTGGTTTGGTTTTCCTTTTAAATCTAATAACATTGTCTTTGAACTTCCATTTGAGTCCATTCTTAAATTCTTTTATTAATAAGACTAAGAATTCCAAGAGGGAATTCTTGATTTCCTTTTTCTCACCTGATGACCATGAAGGGACCCCCAAATTCTAGTAACCGCAGCACAGTGTATCACTGTGGAGCTCAGGGTGGAGGAGGTCTGGTTTGTCCATTAGCATCTCATAGCAGCCAGGACTGAGACAAAAAGAGATAGACCCTTCAATGGCATTCCCAAATAAATCACACATGGAGGCTTATTCTTAATCATGAATCAAGCTTTATCATGAAAGCTTGCCTTGTTTCTTGCCAGCTTTCCTTAACTTAACTTATCCTGTCTACCTTGTCTCAGCTTTTCCCGTTCTCTTACTTCTGTAAACCTTACTCCATGGCTTGCTGTGTAGCTGGGTAGCTGGCCCCTGGAATCCTCTTCCTTCTCTGGCAACCTCTTCCCTCTTCTGCTTCTCAGATTTTTCCCTCTACATATTCTTTCTACCTGCCAGCCCCACCTATCCTTTTTCCTGCCTCGCTGTTAGCCAGTCAGCTCTTTATTAGACCATCAGGAGTTCTAGACAGGCACAGTAACACAGCTTCACAGAGTTAAACAAATGCAACATAAACAAACGTAACACACCTTAAAATAATATTCCCCAACACCCAACAATGCCTGACCTCTTAGGGTTCCAGCGTTTCAAAGGACTTTCTAAATTATAGCCACTTCTCAGGACAGCTCTGCAAAAGCCTTAAGACATTCTGCTCTATTGCTTCACAAACGCAAGAGTTTCTTGTGCTTGGAGCCGGGTGTGTGAAGGGCATGTTAAGGAAGTTGCCATATCAACTTGAAAGTGGAGGCAGTACTGGCGACTTCCTCTCGGGTGGATGCCTTTCCCCTGAGGTCCAGGACAGACCCTGGGGATGCCATTTCACCCTAACCACTCCTTGACGTCCCCACTCTCACAGAATTCAGGCTTGGGCCATTGCAGACTTGACTCGCAGCTGGAGATAAAGTGAATTCCCATGGTACACAGCAGGTAACCCATTCACTCAGCCTGCTAGAGTTTCTGCAGCGCCTCCCTACCCCCCAACATACAAGCGTAGAAGAAAACCTCCCCTGCCTGTCACAGCTGGGGTCCCAGTTTTAAACATAAAAGCTCATTGTCCTAAACTCACCCAGCTTGTCTGACCACTTTGGAAATTTCATTATGCACCATTGAACTTGGAACTGGTCACTCCGCACCATCCCGGGTAGGGAGACACACTGTTTATTATTTGTGCATTGGAGCGTGACACAGTAAATCTCTGCAAAAAGGCCACTCTAGTTTAATTTTCAATGAATAAAAAAGGGAAGCATCACTTAAAATGGTCCTCACAACCTCCACACTTGGGCAAAGAGAACCGTAACTACAGTGCACACCCGAGGAGCAATTAACCCAAGAATAAAACTGCCGATAGCAGTCTGTGTGTGGTTAGGATTGGTGTGTGGTACAAGTTCCACTCCTGAGTGATGAATGTAAAATGCCTTTTAAATATAACTTTCTCATGGTGCCAGATCCTGCGCTCATTTCTCAAGGCTGTCCTTGGAGCAGCACAGGTTAATATTGACTTTAGGTGTACAATTAATAAAGGTTTGTGTATGTAGCTATCTTGACTTTACTCCCACGGCTGAAGATTCCTTGTAAACTTTACTTTTCAGAGAGGAGTGATCTAAAGAGAGTTAAGAGCTCACACCCCAAATGCCAGAAAGCCACTACAACCAGTCCAAGATCCTTGTCTGCCAGCTAGTCATTTACGTTATTATTTCATGGAATAAAGTATTTCTTTTTTTTTATTGTTTTTTTTTTTTTTTTTTTTTTTTTTTTTTTTTTTTTTTTTGGTTTTTCGAGACAGGGTTTCTCTGTGTAGCTTTGCGCCTTTCCTGGAACTCACTTGGTAGCCCAGGCTGGCCTCGAACTCACAGAGATCCACCTGGCTCTGCCTCCCGAGTGCTGGAATTAAAGGCGTGCGCCACCAACGCCCGGCTGGAATAAAGTATTTCTTAGAGGAAGGAGCACGTAAAACCAAAGCTGAGTGCCACTCTCTTTCTTTTTTGAGACACTGTCTCACTATGTAGCCTTGGCTGGCCTGCAGCTCACAGTGTAGATCAGGCTGGTCTCGAACTCACAGAGATCCCTCCCAAGCAGTCCAATTAAAGGTATATACCCCCATGCCCAGCTTGAAGCTCGTCTCTCTCCTGAAAAATGACAAAGAAAAATTATCTCTCATAGAAAATGCATTTCAAGGCGAGTGAATACTTAGCAAATGGAAGGGGAAAAAAGGCTTCTATGTAGAATTCTAGTTGAGCTTAAGAACCTTTTTTGGGGGGAGGGGAGGGTCTCAAGTAGTCCAGGCTGGCCTTGGATTAGCTATGTAGCCAAGGATGACCTTGAACTCTTGCCTCCACTTCCCAAGTGCTGGGATGACAGGGATTGACTAACCACTTTAGACTCACAAACTCTTAGCTCTCTCTCCCAGTCCACTGGAAATACTGGAGATAAAGAAACTAGCTATACAAACGGATCTGGAGAAGTGGCCAAATCTACAATGTTGGATGTTCTACAAGTGACTTCATTTCTTCAACTGGGTTGATGCTGTGAGGGTCGAGGGAGTCTTGGACCAGTGGATCATCAAGCCAACAATAAGGAATACAAAGGACTAGCTTAAGTGGAGTGTCAGCCATAGTTAAGAATGACTGAATTAAATATGATCTTGATTCACAAAAGCCAGCTGTGAAAACCGTGCTGCGTCATCAGGAAAAACCGCACATGGACTGTGTATTAGACAATTTCAAGAAATTACTCATTTGTTAAAGATACTAACACATGGTTGATTATATTTAAGTATTTATAGGTGAAGTGATTTAACGAGGTGGTGGATTGTAGATGGCTATATACTAATGCCTGAAGCTGAATACACATGAAGTATCTTGTGTATGTAGAGAAACTTACGATAAGAATTAAACGAAAATGATGGCAATCTGAAGGGGAGAAATATTACAAAAGTAGTCTGGCCATCCAAGGGTCTCAAACAGCTCTCCCTTGAAAACATTGTCAGCCTTGGCTCAAGCCTGTAATCCCAGCACAGGCCAGGTAGAGGCGGGTCCGGGGAGCTATGGAGCAAGTTCCAGGCCAGTCTAAAACTACATAGTGAGTGCTGATCTCAAAAACACAGCACACCGTCAGCTATCTGATTAAAAAAGTAACCAGAAAACAAAAAGACCAAACCAGCTATGGTAACGCCTCTCTCTCCCTGAGCTTCAATCATTCAGTATCCCACCGCAACAGTGGACTGCTTGGCTTTCTTTCTTTCTTTCTTTCTTTTTTTTTTTCCTGTTAGGGATGGCATGTGGGTTTGGTCCTTTCACAGCTCTTGAATTCTCACCAAGATGAGATCGTTTTCAAAATACAAGCTCATTTATTACTTCAATTGGACAAATCACGACTCAAATCCAGAAGGCAGTCTTGCCCTTCAGCTGCGGGATTGGGAGGTGGGGGACAGCTGCCAGAGCTCTGGCTTTTAAGTGAGTTTCATCTTCCCTGCCCAGCTGCCTTATCAGGGAACACGAATCTCCAAATCTCCGGGGGAGGAAACACTGGCTTTACTCAACAGAGGACCAGCCTACCTTGGAAGTCCTTGCATGCCTTGGTGTTGCCAAGGGCGGATGCCAGCATTCCTTTTCATCACCTGGAATGTTCTCCTTGTTCTGTTTATTTTTACAAATCTTTCTGTGTGCTCCAAACCTCAGCTTGCCCACTATCATCTGCCCGTGGATGATGGAGATGCATTCTCGTATAAGAAAAACACGGAATAACTTTCTTATGAACATGAGGACTAAAACAACTCCCCTGTCACTCCTTGAAGAAGCCCTACCTCCTACCTGGCTCCTCACGCTCCCCTGGGCTTCCTTCCTGCCTTTTGTTTTTATTATGGAACATTTCAAACACATCCAAAGGGAGTCCGAATAGTTTAACGGGCCCCCACGTGCCCTCCCATTCTTTAACACGCCATAGCATCTTCCAACTTTTACCATCTCCTCCCAACTAAGGGTTTTTTGTTTGTTTGTTTTTCCAACAAGGCCTCACCGTGGATCCCCAGCTGTCTGGAGTGCCCTATGTAGAACAGGCTGACCTCAAACTTGGGGTGATCCTCCTGCCTCTGCCTCTCCAGTTGCTGACAATAGAGGGACCCTCTCTAATTTCTGGTTTTGCTTTTGGAAGTGCTTTAAAGCAACACCAGCTCTCCCACCAGCTTGCCCGTCTTCAGAAAGTCTTGAGCAGCCTACCAAGGCTGTCGGTCAGCTGTCATTTGTCATGCATGCTGAAACATTTTGGGTGAGGGTGTACTCTAAAGGCAAGACACAGGCCTCATGGCCGCTTTGAGTTTTGCATTCTTCCAAAGATTAGACAAGAAAACTTAAGAATTGCTCAGGGTATCGTTTGCATGGTCCAAAGACCCCAAAACGCAGGCACACTTGGCAGTCTTGAGTTAATCTTTCCCTCTGGTAAAAAATATGCTTCAGAAAGAAGAGAATGGGCCGGGCGTTGGTGGCGCACGCCTTTAATCCCAGCACTCGGGAGGCAGAGCCAGGCGGATCTCTGTGAGTTCGAGGCCAGCCTGGGCTACCAAGTGAGTTCCAGGAAAGGCACAAAGCTACACAGAGAAACCCTGTCTCGAAAACCAAAAAAAAAAAAAAAAAAAGAAAGAAGAGAATGAAATCTTGTGCTAACTGGCTTTTGTACTTGGCTTAAGTAAACTGAATGGGAAGGACAGTTGTTCATAAGTGTGATCTTTGAGAGGAAACTGAATATAACTAAGATTTTTTTTTTTGTCATTCAAAAAATGGGATTTTGTATTCATTTAGTAAACTTTATGGAGCTCTTTAAATGTCTGAGGGTGGAAGTTTGCTAAAAATGAGATGGCTACCAAGCACCAAAGAATGTAAGACTCACTCTAGAAATTTCCAAAAGAGTGACTGATCTTGAAGTAAACCGCTCCTCCAGAAGACGGTGACAATGAGGCGGAATTCGCTTTCTTATGGTCCTCCTGCCCTGGGTTGTGGTTTTCAGTCAGCAGTCATGCATATGATGGAGAGGATTAGGCCCCATGGTGGGAGCCGCCCACGAGCCAGGGGGAAACTGAGAGGGCAAGATGAAGCTCCATTTGTATTTGGCATCATGGATTTGCTTGGCAGTCTCCAGCCGTTAATGGGACAGATAACTGTTCCTTGAAAATAAGTCATTACGAGTTATTCATTAAATAATATAACCCATCACTAAGTCGTTTATAAATTCAGAATTGGGCCGTAGGGTGCTTTTTCTGGTTCTGAGGTCAAGAGAAGGAGCTGCAGAAAGGTATTTGCTGGGACCAGGTGCTGGCTAGGTATGTCAACTTGGGAGAAAGGAACCTCAAGTGAAAAAATGCCTCATAAGATGGGCTGTAGGCAAGCCTGTAGGGCATTTTCTTAACTAGTGATTGATGGGGGATGGTCCAGCCCATTGTGAGTGAGGCCACCCTGGGCTGATGGTCCTGGGTTCTGTAAGAAAGCAGGCTGAGCCAGCCATGGGGAGCAAGCCAGTAAGCAGCACCCCTCCATGGCCTCTGCACCAGCTCCTGCCTCCAGGTAACCACCCAATTTGAGTTCCTGCCTTGGCATCCCTCAGTGGACTGGGTTTTAGGCTATGTGAGTCAAATAAACCCTTTCCTCCACAAGTCGCTTCTGGCCATGGTGTTTGATCCCAGCAACAGTAACTAAGACAGACTGCACGGACCTGCCCCTTTAAAGGGCGGAGTTTAACTTCCAGGGTTTTTTTTTTTTTCCTTTGAACACACCTCCTCCTCCACTGCAGTGCTAATGTGGAAACTACAGCTCAGAACTCTGAAAGTTATTGTTCTGTAGAGTCCTGACAGGAAGGAACGCTATTCTTGGTGGTGATAACATGGGCTGTGAAAAAGGGACTCCATTAAAACAAAACAAAAACCCTCTTCCCTTCAAATAACACAGAGACATTTTCAAATCTCCCCATAGCAGTCACACTCTTTAAAGTGATCTGACTCGAAGAATTCGAGGACAAGGAACCCACGATGGTACAGGTGATCGGAGCTGAGGGATCAGAGTTACAGGTTGCTCCTTTCGGATCACAGATGGTAACATCTGGATCATGTACGAGAAGCGGATGCCCCAGTGACATGATGGGGGGGGGATATGACAGAAGTCAGTCAAACAGCAGCTCTTACACCATTATGACAGACTGATCAGATTGATTTTTGAACCCAAGATAAGTCACAATTATGTTTGCAATAAACTAACCAATTGGGGCAGTTGTGGTACATAGCTTTAATCCCAGCGGAGGGAGGCAGACGGGGACAGATCTCTGAGTTCAAGGACATCCTGGGTCTACCAAGGGACAAAGGGAGTTCCACAGAGGAGCTACATAGAGAAACCCTGTCTTAAAAACAAAAACAAAAACAAAACAAAACAAAGAATCAGTTTAAAAATAGGCAAGTAGAACATAGTCACAGAATTTATGATATGGGAGGACTCTTGGCTAGAAAAGATACTTTATCACCAGCTGTATGGAAATTTTTTTGGTAAAGCAGACAGAGTTAAGTAAATCTCACTAACGTCAATGCTGAAGTTGAGTATCTATCAGTGACTTGTGTTACAAGCACATCTTATGCTTGAACACAGCAGTGTTGATGCACGGGACTTTACTGTTTGTGCAATGCATCCAAACACTGTACAGACCATGGGGACCCTAAAGACCTTCATCCGGAAGTCTTCAACATTCCAGTTACAGAGGTCATGGGATCAACCTGGCAGGTTACAATGAAGAATCAAAACGAAACACTAGGATACAAACCAGAGACCACTAAAGTGTATTTTACGAACCGTGTGTATAGTTTGTATTAAGTATGTATGTTTAGACACAGGTATATACTCATTTACATTCTGCATTGTGTCCAGTGAATGACAAATCCACATAGCTGTCCTCCTCGGCCTCCCAGTGACATGATAATGCTAGCTAAGCATGAACCTCGGCTCTGGCCGTGCCCGGCTGTCCTCCCGTGTTAATCTACGTCCTCACAGGAAGCTGTGGGACAGGCCAATCAGCTACTCTTCCAGAAAACTCGGTACACAGGCAAAAACAGTCTCCTGGCCAGCAAGCCACACAGATGAGATCTGATCCCAGTCCACTGCAGAACCAACTGATGGCCTCTATCTGAAAATTCGTAACATATGGAACTCATGTCTCTCACACAGCCTTCCCCTGTCCGAGCAAGGATTAGCAGAGCAAGTCTTCGAACCCAGAACACTCCTGACCACTTTCTGGTAACCTCTTGATGTGTTCTTGGTAAAGGCTGTTATACCCAGCTGAAACCAAACCAGCTAAAAGAAATCAATGATATCTACAAGCAGATGTGAAAGAGAACATATTTATTTACATCACTATTACCTTTTTACAATATGCCCACGGTCTACATAATAAAATTTTCCAAGAAATTTAAGTAGTTTTAAATTAAGATATTTTCCAAGAAAATGTTCACCATATGATTTTTTTCATTTACATGAATTTAAAGGCATTCTAAATAGCACTTATGAAATTATGTAAAGTGACTGAGAACTCTTAATGCGACCTTGAGTCATTCTCAAAAACTCAGGTTAGGAATTATGTTTATGATCAGGTCCTTTCAGGAATATACACCTGTTTTATAAATGATGTACATGTGGGTAGAGTTCAAAACTTTTTGACAGTAAGTAAAAAGTTGACACCTTTCAACTGCCACAGAGTGAGCGAGGTCCAGGATAGCCAGGGCTACATAGAGAAACCCTGTCTCAAAACAAAACCAAACCAAAAAACCCTAGAGGTCTGTACATCAGTCAGACCTGCGATGCTTGCTGAGTGGAGGTGCTAAGCAACAGGGAATTTATGGGAAGGGTCATCTCCAGGCAGAACCAGGTATGATGCATCTCCTCTGTCCAATCACAGTTGGCTATCTGTTTCCACTGATGTTGTACATCCAAGTCACCTCCCGTGGACACACTGTGCTCACCATGAAATGACTTCTGACGGGAACAATGACCTGACGTCCTCTCACGCCACACTGACAGATTTGAAATTTTTATTAGTGAAACTATACGAGAAGATGATTTTCTTAATATTTTAAGCATGAGTTTCTCTGAATAGCTGGTATCATAGCCATTAAAAAACAGGCAAGATTAACTTTTCACCATGATCAAAGCTACAAGTCACAATGGGTCTCCTAGGCACTCTCTCGACTCCTCTGTAAGAACACAAGGGCTGGTCCCGGACATCATGCAGCAGCAATAGAGTTATCATCCAAGAGTCGACCCTGCGGCTTTACAACAGGAAAAGCAAAACGGAATTACAAAATAATAACAAGAAGAGCTCTGTTACGGAAGCACTGAAATTTCTATGACTATTTCACAAAACTGCAATACCACTGCCCGTGTACTTCCACCTGCAGATCCACCTCAGCGGGCACTTCTCTCCGAACCCTGGACTCTTGCAGCTCCCACAGATCCTCACAGCTGGAGTGTAAAATGGGAGCTACTTACCATGCCTGCCCACCATGGAGGCTCAGGCCTCCTACATCCCAAGACCTGAACTGACAGAAAGCTCCTTTTGGGGATTCAAGATCTTCTCATCTCCTATTTGAAAACATGTGACTTACAATGAACTCCAAAGTATACATGCATGGATGCACACATCTATCTTCCTACCTACCTACCTATCTTCCTATCTATCTATCTATCTATCTATCCATCTATCCATCATCTATCTATCTATCTAGCCATCTATCCATCATCTATCTATCTATCTAGCCATCTATCCATCATCTATCTATCTATCTATCTATCTATCTATCTATCTATCTATCTATCTATCTATCT
>CABHPR010126286.1:0-11832 GCA_902168415.1 Peromyscus melanophrys | reverse complement strand
AGTTGTATGTGTGTGGATGAGTGTACGGGTATACATTTGTATGGTATGTGTGTGCACAAGTGTACACATACATATTTGCCTGGTATGTATGGGTGTGAGAACATGGTCCAAGAATGGAGTCACATGTGAAGTGATTTCTAATTGCTTGTAAGTAAACTCCAAGAAAATGAGACAAGAGTCTTGTGACCTCAGTTTCTTCAAAAACACAGAATTGTTCTTGGAATGGGTTTCTGTGCCCCTTCCAGGTGTACTGGATAGGAGTGAGTGTCCTTTAGATAATTCATTACAACTGACTGTTGTTATTTGTTTACATGCCTCTACAGAGAAACATGTTTCTACCACGGGTGGGTTGCCCTGTGACTGGACACTTTACTCAGGTGACTCTTCTTAACCCTCTGAGTATAAGCTGTCTGATACTCTGCATAATGTTGGCTATTGCATGAGACTTTGGTCCACCTCGGGTTTAGGCTCCATTCTCCCAGGTTCCAGTGCCTTTAGCGTGGTGAACATATGGGTCTTTACCATCTGCAATGGGAACCAAACGTTGAAGAATAGTTCCTATTCCTTACTTTGATTCTTTATTGAATTGTTTAGTATTGATGGAGATGGCTCTTTCAGGAACAAAACAGTGGCTCCACTTAAGGCCTAGCCAAACACAGCTTCACATGTGCAGCCACAGGAATGTATTCACATTACGCAATAAACTGAATCTAATTATTCAAAGAAAAATACTGACTAACTCTGCTTTAGAATAGCCCTGTTCGATAGGTGACTAATCATATTTGGCTTTGGAGCACCTGAAGTGTGGCTAATGCAGACACTAAGAATTCTAAGTTTAACTTAATTTCACTTCAATCTCAGTAGCGGCAAGCAGTCACCTAACTGGACTGACAAGCAGTCACTAACTGGACTGACCAGCAGTCACTAACTGGACTGACAAGCAGTCACTAACTGGACTGACCAGCAGTCACTAACTGGACTGACAAGCAGTCACTATCTGGACTGACCAGCAGTCACTAACTGGACTGACAAGCAGTCACTAACTGGACTGACCAGCAGTCACTAACTGGACTGACCAGCAGTCACCTATCTGGACTGACCAGCAGTCACTAACTGGACTGACAAGCAGTCACCTAACTGGACTGACAAGCAGTCACTAACTGGACTGGCCAGCCTAGAATTATACAGAGGTGCAGCAGGATATAAAATCTTAGTCAGTGATAATTTAGTATGTGGGAAAGGGTAGCCCTCAAGTCACTTAAACTGACAAAAGTTAGTAGGCTATGGTGGCATGCTTATAATTCTGTCTCTTGTGTAAGCTGAGGCAGAAGGATGGATCGTTTGAGGCCAGGCTGGCTGCATATAAAGACCTTGTTCCAAATGGAATGCAATGTATTTTAAAGATTCACTCTCTGTAGAACAGCAAACCCGGAGTTTCTCCAGTGGGTGAAGGAGCTGGCCAAGGAGTCCAACGCTCACTCCACTGCAGCGAAGGTGACAGAGTGGCCATGGCAGCTGGAGAGACACGCTAGTTCCCATGAAAGCAGTCAAAGACTGAGCCAGCCTTAATCAGAACTGGGTTTGCTGCTACAAAGTACGAAACGGATTAACTGATGAGCCCGGATCTCTTTCCTCAGTATAGTTACTGCTAGTGTCTGAAACAAGTTAGCCCTAGGGGGCCAGAATATGGCCAAGTCTGCGTTCACACACGATGAAACTAGTACTGCTGTGTTTAGTTAGAGCACATTTCCAACAGTCAAACAGCCAGGGACCACTCACTCTCCCACCCCATCAACAGCTGGAGACCACTCACTCTCCCACTCCATCAACAGCTGGAGACCACTCACTCTCCCACTCCATCAACAGCTAGAGACCACTCACTCTCCAACTCTTTCCTGCCACGTCCTGAGACGCTGTTCCCCTGCAGGTGACATCAGACACAAGAATAGCAAGATGGGTGCCTTTAAAATGTGACCAGGTAAGAATGTTTAAAAATTGAAGCTGGGCATGGTGACAAATGCCTTTAATCCCAGCACTCTGGAGGCAGAGGCAGGTGGATCTCTGAGTTCCAGGCCAGCCTGGTCTACAGAGTGAGTTCCACAAGAGCCAGCACTACACAGAGAAACTCGGTCTCAAGAAAAAAACAAACAAAACAAACAAAAAAAGAGAAAGAAAAGAAAGGAAGGAAGAAAGAAAACCTACTTTACTACAAAGCCAAAGTATGTTCAAGGACACTGTAAAGATGAGTCACTAATTATCTAGGGAGTGGCAGTCTTTGATGTTAGATTCTATAAAACAGTACCATAGAAATGAACAGAACTGCAAATTCATATAGTAAAAGCAAAAGCTATCAGCGATAGCTAGCCCCAACTATTACTCAGTGAACTTCTGAGACACTGCAGTTAAAAGACAGGAAACAGCCAAGGCTCACCTTCACAAAGATGCTGGTCGGGATAAAACGCCTGAGCAGCTGGTTGGTGAAGCTGGGAAATCTAAGCAAGTTGATGTTGAGCGATGGTAGCTGCTGATACCCCGCCATCAGAGGATAGAAATTATACAGCATTTCCTGTTTGGTGCCAGGCAGAATCCGTAATCGAATCTAGTCATAAAACGCCAGAGAAAACGAGTCACACAATTTGCTATATGAATACACATGTACTTACATGGCTACCCTCAGTTATTTATGACACATCCCTCTTGTGAAGCATGCATGCTCTCTTCTGAACGGACGGCCGAACAAGTGTAACAGGACAACAGGCAGACAGGAAATGGACTACATGACAGAGGTGCCACCTGCTCAGTCTCTACCAAGGTCTGAAGAGCAGCATACGCCTTCTTAAGAATGCCACTCAGGTTACCGTTTTGTGTCTTAGACCTGGCATATCTTAACCCTCAAAAATATTATAGGATAATTTGCTTTCAAAAGTATCTCTCTATAGGTATTTTTCAACAAAATGAAAACTATTTGTTTTGGTTATTTTGTTTTGGGGGTTTTATACTATATGTTAAGGTAAACAGTTTGGGGGGGTTGTTAGAAATCTTTACTAATACTTGAGAGGCCAGCAAGATGGCCCAGCAGGTCAAGGCATTTGCTGCCAAGCCTGATGGCCTGAATTCTGTCTCCAGGTCCCACACAATGAAAGGAGAGAACTGACTCCTCTGACCTCCACAGGCTCACCCTGATGCACACATACACGATGTGCCTATACACACAATAACTACAGATGTATAACAAAAAAACTGAATTTTAGAAAAACATAAACTTGTAGGTTTTGGTATTTTATCCTGTCTATTTGTAAGCCAATCCCTGGAAACAGCTTACCCATCTATAGATGAGAAACAAGTGTGCATGTGCACACCGTGAGCCAGGGACAACACAGCACAGGGTTTTGACGTACTGAAGCTGAGATATGTAATACTTTATGCCATAAATTTATGATGGTGCATGGCTATACTGCATATTTCATACATAATTCTATTGTGTATTTAACAACAAACTCGGATTTCTGAATACATGGAGCAAACTGGTTCGTTTGTTCAGAGTAGACACTCGTGTATTAAGACACATTTGTTTCTATAATTATAACTATCCCTTATTAATAAAACCGATGTTGACAAATGTGGGGTGTCTGTCAACACCCTGATTCTTCTCTGGAACATGTTTTTGACTGAGTGTTGTATTTACTCATTTTAAAAACTGATAAATTTTTCATCTAATTTGACTGAACAACAAGAAAGTTTGAATAAGCAAAAAATGTTCCTGAACATAGCAGAGAAAAGTCAGTTGTATGCAAGATAAAAACCTGTCCAGCTCTTCAGGAAAGGCAGGCGGGCTTTAACCTCTCAATATGGCTGTGCTCCCGGCCTCGGGCCAAGACACGAGGCAACTAAAGATGAGGTTCACAGTTCTCAGGAATTCTACTTGTTATTATAACACAGTCCAGTGATCGCGAACTGTGCTTTATAAGGAGTAAGAACCCATCTGTCTCATCTTGAAGATGTGAAAAGGGCAACCCACCCCTGCAGGAAGTTAAATTTAATCTTTAAAAAGGCCTAAACATGTCCTGCTATCAAAACACAAGCCCCACTTGGGTTTCTTGGTCACGTTTCTGTGACCTGTACCTGTTTGAGACCCGAGAACATGAAGGCGTCACTAGGCTCCACAGAAATTTCCACGTCTTGAACCAAGTCAGTCTTATTCTGTAAGTGATACCTGACTGGTAGCGACTCTCTGACGCGTCCAAATGAGGGCAAGTCTGCAGAGAAAGAGCACGGTTCTCTTGCTTAAACAGAAAAAGCTCGTCACTCGTGCGCTCACACTGGATTGACACAGTGTCACGCAGGTTACGGCTTTGCTGGTGTGAGATCTTTTGACTGAAGGACAGCAAAGGGTGCTGACGGGACAGGCTGAGAAGGAAGGAAGTTGAAAATTGACTGACACAGAAAAAGAGTCTGGCTACCACAAGGTAAAGTGGGATTTACATTTACAAATAACCTCACAAATCTGCAAACACCTCCCCAAATAGCAACCACAGTTCCTAAACTAGAAAAAGCAAACACTGTATTTTATGGAGACTAAGTAAGGCTTCCATTCATCCACTCAGCCGATGCCCCTTTTCCTGGAGCTCTGCAGACGTATTTTACCGACATGGAGAAACTGAGTGTCTCGTGCATCTGTGACCACCCCTGCAGAGGCCATGCTAATGCTGCCTGTGCTGCTCCAGTCCCATGCAGCTCTGCTTAGACAAGCACGCATGGCAGACACTGCATGCTATTTTTAAAATCGATATAGACATGGTAGGGGCTGGTAAAGAAACATTTCTCTTGAAAGAAGTATTCAATGAAGAGAGAAGAAATGAGCCAGGCACACTGTAAGTCAAGCTTGGGAGAGGTAGAACAAATAGTAGAAGTTTGAGGCCAGCCTTGGCTACACAGTGATTCTGAGGTTAGCCTAAACTATGTATCATCCTATCTTAAAAAGACCAAGGGGGAAAAACAGAGAGTTGGAAATCTGATAGAAACTATTGAGACTAGCCTGCACTGTATGTGATCCTATGTAAAAGGGGAGGGGCCGGTGTGCTGTGGGATGGTCTGTATGTCAAACATGTTGCTTATTGGTCAATGAATAAAACACTGATTGGCCAGTGGTCAGGAAGGAAGAAGTATAGGCGGGACAAGGAGGAGAGAATTCGGGGAAGTGGAAGGCTGAGGAGACACTGCCAGCCGCCACCATGAAAAACAGCATGTAAAGATGCCGGTAAGCCACAAGCCATGTGGCAAGGTATAGATTTATAGAAATGGATTAATTTAAGATATAAGAACAGTTAGCAAGAAGCCTGCCACGGCCATACAGTTTGTAAGCAATGTAAGTCTCTATGTTTACTTGGTTGGGTCTGAACGGCTGTGGGACTGGTGGGTGACAGAGATTTGTCCTGACTGTGGGCCCGGCAGGAAAACTCTAGCTACACCGGTGATGTGTCCATTAAAGGGAACATTAACTGTGAAGCATTCCTAACAAAAATGGAACCCTGAATCTGATCAATTTACAGGGATAGGGAAATGGTTACAAATGGTACCATACCATCTGTTAGAGTCTACCAAATGACTCGGTTCCTGTAGGAAATAATCAGGAAGAGGAAGAGGGAAAGCTGGAAGCAGGAGGAGGTGGGGTGGGGTGAAGAGAAGAATACTGAAGAGTGACAGGGATTAATGATGACCAGGGGGAGGATATGGAGACAGGACACAGCCTACCTACAGATTTAGATGGAGTCTCTGAGACTCGCCCATAAACTGCAATGTAAAGACCTTAAAATAAGCTGAGAAACCTTCAGCCAATGAAAGTTTCAACATCAGAATTTGGTGATGTTAAGAATCTATTGCTAGGCTGGGCATGGTGGTACACCTTTCATCCCAGCACCCACAAGGCAGAGGCAGGAGGATCTCAGTGAGTTTGGGGCCAGCCTGATCTAGCAAGTTCAAGGCCATCCAGGGCTATATAATGAGATCCTGCCTCAACCACCCTCCTACACAAACAAAGAATCCATTGATAATTTTAAGTCATAATAATGAAACAATAAGATTCACAAAAAGCCATGCTTGCAATCATACTAAAGCATTTATGGCTGAAATGGCATGTGGGATTTGTCTGACAATAACTGGATGGGACTGTGGAGGGGCAATCATGGAAAGTGTATAGATGTTAGCCAGTTTGCATAATACACTGTTAAAACACTGAACTCTGAGAAGCCCCTTAGCAAGTACCATCTGAAAGCCGCTACCTGCATTCACGTGGAGAGGGATGTTCTCAACAATCACATGGGGCAGCGTGATGACAGTGTTGATGACGGGGATGTTCTCCATGCCTGAGGTCCTACGGAAAAAGTCCAGCTTTGAACTCACACTTCAAAAATGTTAATCAACCAGATACAGGCATCTGTTTTACCAGCTAGCTTTAAAAGAAAAACTATCCATTTCCAAACTCCATCAGTAGCATTTTGTCCAGAGGAGCTCTCTGAACCCCACTTTTGTTGTGAATGTCTAATGAGCAGATGTTATAACCAGGGCTGCCGTGCATTACCACTGGGAGCTAAGGAAGGAGCTCTGTCTGTCTGTGAAGTACACCACTCGGTTCTGTGTCTGGAGCAGGATTTTCTCAAGGCAAAAGTACTGCAGATTTACACTGTGATTCAAAACCCTCTTCTCTCAAGGGATGCTGAGGTGGGCCCCAGAATGCTTTCAAAGGGCACAGTTAAAACTCATCACAAGAACACAGTAGAAAACAAAGAATTAAAACATTCTACTGTCAGTAAAAAGTGTGGGACTCTAATACTTACTGAGATAAAGTAATAAAACAAGACTGTTCAATGCTTCCTGTGTGTTGGGACTCGGGTGGGAACCACAGAGGTGGCTGGCAGTCCTACCAGGGAACTGGCTCCTAAGATCCCCCTGCATGGAGGGGTAGAGCAGCTGGCATGTGGGATCTACTAGAGCAATGCCAGCAGGGGGCAGGCACGAGCTGATCACCAGTAAGAAAGGACCTTACTGAATGCACAGTAGCAGGGAAGGAAAATTGCCTTCCAGTTGATGCTTAACTCCTATAACACAGAAATTAAACATCAACGTGGCAAATTCACAAGTAAGTGGGAGGAAATGGCAAGTTAGCTTTTTTTTTTTTTAAAGGTTTTTAATCTTAGTGAAATGACCTATTTTTTCCATTCTGACTTTAAAGAATTCCACCTTGAAGTTCTAATATGGAAGATATTGACACACGTAACTCATAAAAACCTCCTCAGTGTTTTCAGTGATTTTTCGAAGTATAAAGGTGTCCTGAGATGGCCAGGTCAGAGCTGCTAACTGTGGCCTACAGTTCAGCCTCGTCAGACCCAGGAGCAAATGTCTTCAAGAAGAGCTGCCGGAAGGGCTGGGGATGGAACCCAGAAGTGGAGCACCTGCTTAGCATGTGCTAGGCCATGGGTCCATCCCCAGCACTAGAAACAAGACCAGAAACAATTTCTGGGGAGTTTTTTGCCCTGTTTTGCATTCAATTTATAACATAAGAATATTGATGTCATAGAATACGTCTACTAAACATTTCTTTCAAAGCTTAAAAGGCAACTTTAGCATTTTTTTCAGTTATTGATTTTATAGGTTTAATTTTTTTCTACTTCAATTAATTCTGGTAATTTCTAACATTTTAGGGACAGCTGTAAGAGTAAACTCTTCCTACTCATTATAAATGACTGTACAAAACACTTCTTTACGGGCCAGCAAGATAACTCAGCGGGTAAAGGCACTTCCGCCAAACTGAGGTCTGAGTTCAGCCCCATGATGACGGGACTCCTGTGAGTTGTCCTCTGACCACTACATGTTCAAAACAGCACATATACCATGCCCAAAACAAAAGAAATAAATGTCATAAAATATTCCCTTATAATTATTCCCACTAGGATTCCTTCCTCATTTTTAATTAATTTTATTTCATCTTAAAACACATGAAGTATTAAGCCATACCAAGGGAATAACACACAAATATCTCCTACGGACCTCCCTATCAAAGAGGAAAATATTAATGCACTTGAATTTTCCACGTTGCTTGTCTGTATGCCCCCACCAGCCCCTCCAGAGCGCCATCCCGAATTTGGTATCATTCCCATGTAATGTATTTCTTTAAACCTTTCCAATTAGATTGATCCTACTAAGCAATATATAATGTTTTACATATTTTCAAATACACTTTACAAATGTAATCTATTAATATCTGTGCCTGAAGCTTGCATTCCTCTCTTTACATGGAGATACTCACATGGACCTGTGGTTCACTCACTTTCATTACTAAACAGCATTTCACTGGTGGAATGCATCACAATCTGCCTACTTTCCTTTCGATGGGTCCAGTACTTAGGGTTTTTCTGGTTTTTGAGGGGGGGCTGCGGGGGTAGCTATTATAACCAATGCTGCCCCACACATTCTTATCTGTATCTTCACTATGTACATGTTTGGTACTGTTCTTTGGTCTGCAGGATCACAGACATCTTCAACTTTACCTAACATTGCCTAGTAGACTGTGGAACAAACTCTGATTCACCCTCCAGTCTTCCACACTTGGCATTGCTAACCCTTCCTGCAAACTAGGAAATGGGAGCCATGATGTCTCTTTAGCTGGAAGACTCATCTCTCACTGTGTCCACTGGCCACTTGGTTTCCTCAGCTCACACCTTTCTCCACTTTCTGAGAGATGACCTGCCTATGTCTCAGGACTCCAGAGGTGAAGTTCTAGATGTGAATACTTACCTATCAGTCACACACACTACTAACCCTATCAATTACACACACACTACTAACCCTATCAATTACACACACACTACTAACCCTTATCAGTCACACATACTACTAACCCTATCAGTCACACACACTACTAACCTTATCAGTTACACACACTACTAACCCTTATCAGTTACACAATACTAACCCTTATCAGTTACACAATACTAACCCTTATCAGTTATATACACTACTAACTCTTATCAGTTATATACACTACTAACCCTTATCAGTTACACACTACTAACCCTTATCACTTACACACACTGCAAAGATTTTCACCTATTTTGCATTTTGTCTTTTCATTCTATGATTTCTTCCAATAAATTGGAAATTTTAATTTGAATATTTTTAGACTTATTTATCTTATTTGGTATGTGAGTGATTTGCCTGAATGTATGCATGTGCACCACATGTGTGCTTGGTGCCTGTGAAGGTTGGAAGAGGGTGTTGGATCTCTTAGTTATGAACAGTTATGAGCCACTATGTGGTGCTGGGAACCAAACCCAGGTCTTCTTGCAAGAGCAACAGTGTTCTTAACTGCTAAGCCACCTCTTGTAGCCCCAGGAAACTCAATTTTACACTTCTATCTTCTGTGCGTAAAGAAGCTGCTACTCCAAGGTCATTAAACAATTCTATTTTTCTAAAGTAAAAAGACTTTGCTTTCTTACAGTTAGAATTTTAATCTGCTTGGAATGAATGTTTACCTATAATGCACAGCAGACAACTTATTTTAAATGGAGAGTCAATTATTTTCTCAATTACCAAGGACAAAATGACTTCCTCTTCCTCAGCTGACCTGCAGCACTATCTCTGTAAAAAGCTGTTCCATGTGTGCTCAACCCGTCTGCTCCTCTGGCCTCTGCAGACTCCTGGCCAGCACCGCACAGGTAAGGAGGAGAGCTTCCCAGGGAGGCTTAGAACTTAGAACTTAGAAGAAGCACAACACTGCCAGTTCCCTTTATGAAGAACCTAGACTGCTGGGGGATGTCTTTCTGTACGCTGTGAATATGTGCTGCTCTGATTGGTTGACAAACAAAGCTGTTTGGCCAATGGTGAGGCAGAATAAGGTTAGGTGGACATGTGAACTGAAGAGACGGGAGAAGAAAGGAGAGTGAGAGAGACACCAGCTGCCACCCAACATGCCAGCACACCAGTAACACCACAGCCATGTGGCAATACATAAATTAATAGAAATGGGTTAATTTAAAATGAGAGCTAGCTAGGCCATACAGTTTGGAATTAATATTAAGCCTCTGAGTGATTATTTTATAAGTGGCTGCGGGATGCAGGTGAGAGAGATTTGTCCAACTGCAGGCCAGGTAGGACACAGGAAATCATTCGACTACACCAGACTCCTTCTAACTTTTTACCTTTCATAAAATGTTAGATATGGGTATTGACTTACACCCAAAAGTAGTAGAAGTTACTACATGAGCCACAATGAGTCTGTAAAAGACTGATTCATGTAAAACTGTGTACCTTTTCTGTTTGTTTAGTTGTTCTTCCACTTATTTATCTATTATTTATTATATATGTATGTATGTATGTATGTATGTATTCATTTTTGGTTTCAAAACAGGGTTTCTCTGTGTAATAGTTCTGGCTGTCCTGGAACATACTTTGTAGACCAGGCTGGCCTCAAACTCACAGAGATCCATCTGCCTCTGCCTCCCAAGTACTGAGATTAAAGGCATGTGCCACCACTGCCTAGCTTAGCTGTTCTTTTAATGCTTTAGGTTCTATAGTTTTCTATGTAAAGAGAATGCTAATCTCCTACTAGGTGACTCCTAGGTATCTTATAATTATGGATGCTATGAAAATGATAAAATTTTTAAAAGGTTATTTTTATTTTATGTACGTGAGTCTTTTGTCTACATGTATGTAATATGTACTATGTTCATGCCCGATGTCCAAGGAGACCAGAAGTGGGCTGGAACTAGAGTTAGAAACAGTTGTGAGTGACCATGTGGGTGCTGGGACTTGAACCCAGGTCCTCTGTGAGAGCAACAAGTGCTCTTAACTACTGAGCCATCTCTCCAGCCCCAAATGACACTATCTAAGGTGCACTGCTGAGAGGCTTATTTCTGACCAACAGAAATACCACTGGGCTTTGTATACTGACATTTTATACAGTGACCTTGCTTAATCCTTAATCCCTTGGATTTTCTCTGTAAAAAAAAAATCTATTATGTATACGTTTAAGTGTCTAAATGGGCATACATGTATATGGGCATGTGTGTGCCACAGCATGAGTGTAGAGGTCAGAGGGCAACTTGCAGGAATCGGTTCTCTCTTTCCACTCAGGCTGCCAGGCATGGGAACAAGCACTCTTAGCTGCTGGCCACCTCTCGGGTTTTTATGTAGACGATCTCACTGACTGCAGGAGGGCATTTCACCTGATGCTCTCCACACCCTATCTTCAGACTTAGTTTGACTCAAATGTTATTGGCATTTCAGTCAGAAACTGTGGCACTGGACGTCTGGCTCCTCTGTGTGGAGTGGTGGTGATGCCTGTCCTGCCTCTTCACTACATCCTGAGTGAATAGTGCAGAAGAAAGAAAGCACTCTGCTGGGGACTGTGAGAAGCCAGACCACGCACTAGAAAGAGCAGGGCATTGTGTGGGTTTCTACAGATGTACCTAGGAAAGGACCCTCGCTGCCTGTTGTGTACCGTGGGGTTGTTCATGGTCAGTTCTAGATCGTGCTGTGTGTGCTGTCTGACTTCCTCGTCACTGTAGTTTAGCACGGTAATCCCACTGCTGCTGTGACTTCTAGCCGCACTTCAGGTGATCAATGGTAATGACAGACAGTAAGACATCAGAAGACAGACGCGGAAGCAGAGAGGCCCCTGTGATTTTACCTCTTCCAGGAGATAATGTAATGTCCCGTCGCCACTCCACCTTCGACACTCCCAGCAGACGGGCAGCGGAGACAGAAGCATTCACTAGCGCTCTCTCCTGTCTGTAAGACAACTACAAGAAAGACTCCTTACCGTCTACGCCATGATTC